>JAMXBD010001738.1:0-300176 GCA_024138025.1 Combretum micranthum | reverse complement strand
TTCCAAATTCTACATTCTCTCTTCAAATGTCATGGCTTGTTACAGTAATAGCTTTTAATATTTTTTCTTCTAGATTTTGATCTTCCCCTGGATTTTTCAGATCTATCAAATTTATATATAGCCTTTGTTCCTGCTTCTACCACCTCTTTCTTGCTTATTAGTAACAAGTGCCCGACTCTTAAGACTTATACCAAGTTCTTTTTTTCTAGCTTCTTCATTCATTAGGTTATCTTTTACCGTTGCAATAGTAATCTTTCCTTTAGGAGTAGAATTACTAACAGACATCATAAGTGTCTCTCAGTTTTCAAACAGTGAACTCAACAATAAAAGTGTCTGTATCTCATCATCAAGCACAAGCTTCATGGCAGGTCACTAATTCACAAGACTTTGAAAATAATTTAAGTACTCAATCATATTGGATCCATCCTTATAATTCAAATTCATTACTCCCCTAATTAAGAAGGTATTATTCAATGTAGTCTGTCTCTCATACATGGATTTCGATTTCTTCCATAGAACATCAGCTCTGGTTTCCTAAGTAACATGATACACACTATGATCAACCCATTGTCGGATATAACTAGTCGTTTTTCTATGCATGATGACCCAATATTCATCAGATTTATCCTTTGACTTTGCATTATCACCACTTAAAGGTGCATATAGATCTTTACAATATAAAAGATCCTCCATCATCGACTTCTAAATTGAATAATTCGATGAATTTAATTTTATCATCGTACCATATGATTTCGCCATGCTTGCGGCATGATAAATAATCCTTTTTTTTTTAACCTGGCTCTAATACTACTTGCTAGGAAAAATTTAATGTCCTATAACGACAAAATAAATTTTCCGCTTGGAGTGATCACAATATAATAAACTAAAAATAAAGAATCAGTAAAGACACTAGGATTTAGCGTGGAAAACCATAATTGAGAAAAAACCACAGGACCACATCACAAAATCTTTCACTATCAACCAATAATGGAATTATAATGTTTTTCTTCACTAGTGATACTAGTGGATAACAAAAATCACAAAAACGGTGGATATCGATAAAATCACAAAACTATTCAATTCACAAAAATGCGAAAACACTTATTCAATCTAGACAATCGAGAAGGATTAACAAGAAACGGAAATAATCACCTTGTAGTACTCCACGCCATGTATTTGACGGAAGAAGTTTCGTCACAATAGGGATTTAATAGGCCATCTGAATGTGGATCCAAAATCGTTTCATTGAAATAATCCAATCCAGATTTTAAGAATAATGAGAAGAAGCAAACACCTTTGTTCTTGATTTCTAGTTAATCCATATAACCTCAATTCGAGAGCCGCAAATCCCCAAGCCTTAAGCCTTGTAATATCAATGCTTAAATGGTCTTCTTCTCCATAACTAAACACCCCAATTCCATGGCCACAATCTTCTTGATTGTATACGAAAGTAATTCCTCTACTTCTCCTCAATCCGTTGTTCTCAAATCTCATAACAATGAGAGATACCCTTTTTTTTTTTTTCCTTTCCTCTAAATATATATAACATATATTTAGGGTTTCGTTACTATTTATTATCCGCCCATTTGGGTTGGACCCAAGCCCAACACAAATTAAGATCATTAATGCTCGTATAGAACTTGAACTTGAATGTTTATGGTATATTACTTTATACCTTTAGTTTAAATGTCTCAAGCCAAATGAGGATGGATATGTTGTTAGTTGAAATCACTCAAAATAATCTTCGGCATTTAATCGTTTGTATTCGCAGTAACTAAATATGAAATGAAGATGCATGTTGTCATGGTCACGACTAAAATATGTACAAGTAGTTCTTCGATTTTATTTATTTATTATTTATTTTCCATTATTCAACCAAACATATATAAACACATGCAAAATTTGTGCCTTAGTATGGTGTTGTCACTTGAGAATTGTTGGTAGAGTATGATATCCATCCAGCCTTGATGAAACTTGGCCTACAAAATACAACATATTAGTAAGTATAAGACATGATCATTCTGACATTCAAGCCAACAATCCATAAGAAATTCAACAAAGTATTCGTAATAGTATGTGTATGTAGATGTTCATACTAGAAGATGGTGTTGTGGAGACAATGAGCACTCTTTATTGCTTAGAGCTTTTCTTAAGACACTGAGGGAGTGCATACAATAGCAAGTAAGAGTGGCTAAACTATCATCTGATAAGCTAGCTTGGTTTAAATTTGTGAAGCGATCTTAGATCTTTAAATAAGGTCAAGCCAAGCCAAGAAAGTTTGACCAAGGTCCAATCAAATTTGCATACCTATCAACAAGTGGTAATGACTACTTTTGTTAGTTGTGGAACCACTATAGGTTAGGTGCCATCGATCACTAAATTGATGAAGCTATTGGGGATATTTAACATTCAATAAAGCTTCACTATAATAAATCTTGACAAAATTTGACAAATGTTTTTAAATAAACAATATTTCAAATTACATTTGACTATAGTTATTTGGTATATAAACAAATTCAATGTCATATTCAGAACTAATTTGAAATGAAATGAATAACAGAATGATAAATCTATTCATTTGGGTATATTATGGTATAAAATGTGTATATGGTGGTATTTGTCAAGAAAACCCTTAGCAATAATATTGATAATAATTATGAGATGGACTAAAATAGTAATTAAAGTAAATATATTAATGATGACCAGATGGAGTCATCATTTTATTTTCAAAAGATAGAATCAATTCCCCTTGAAAGCTAGATTTGACAATTTCAAAAAATCATGATTTAAGTTCCTAAAAAGGCTTAAAAATATGAGAAAGAAAATAAAATATGAAATCTTGATTCTATTTTGAATTTATTCTCACATACCAAATATATTATCAAAAACATGATATGAAGTATGAAGTTTTGGTTAAAGTTGAAATAGAATTAATTTACATTGATGTCGGTGTTCACATAGTTTTTTATCCGTATTAATATTAATAACTCTGATATTAATATTCTAGATATAAACATGTCAATTAATCAATGTTGCACCTTAACTAGATCCACCTAGTTTATACTATCCTAATTGTGTGGGCCCTGATGTTAAAACTTGTTGGGTCCAATTCCACCTCTAAATATGGGCTTCGTTCTCGAGGATTTAAGCCATCTGGGTTTAAAATATTTTGCATTGGGCTTATCAACATTCAAAGTACAACTAACATATGGGTCCTGAAAGTGAGGGAAATTTTACACTCCCGTCACTAGTTTTGATAGGATCGGTCTCATCATTATTCATGGATTATAAAATAACAAATCGTGATTAAATCACTAAAATAGTTAATATTTTAATTATTATATTTATTTTAACGGTTTCGATAATTGAGATTGACTGGATAGTCCTGTTGACGAGACTGTAGAAGCTCGTGAAAGTAGTATCTTGTGAGGCTTTATTTTAGATGACAATAACCAATAACAATGATAATTAATTGAATGAAAGAGACATAGATATAAATTTGGGCAATAATAAAGGTGAAATTGACTTCTGTTACTTTGGTGGGTTCTTATCATGTATAGTTGTTGCAGAGAATGAATGCTTAATTAATTTTGATTGATTCATGTAAGCCACATATAAGTGCTCCTATAGAAAAAGAAAGAATTGGAATTTTTGACTTACAAATTGTCTTCAATGAGTGAAAATATCATGAATCATGTAAAAAACACTCCTAAACAAGAAAATTTGATAGGTGTTACGCGATATATTTGACATATAAATATTAATAAAATTTTGACATATGTAATAACATAAATTAGAGTTTTCATAATAATTATTATATACACATATTATATATATTAAAGTAAATAGAAATAATCCATAACTGTTTCCAGGAACAAACTCCAAACCAAAAGTCAAAGGATCTGCTCTTGATCTATTGTTTGCTCTCCACCAGTTCACGGATTATAACCCAAGATGGCAACAAACAACCTCATCCACAACATCTATATCCAAATTTAAAAATCCTCAAGTATTAAAGCTATTGCGCGGTGTTTAAAGAACATTTATAAACATATAATATATATGGTTATTTATGAATATATAAAATAATATAATATTTAAAAAATTTATAATTTTTTGAATTATTGGAATCTTTCTATAATTTTATATATAAAGATGTGTTTTAAAATTAATGAAAAGGTATAAATATCTTAAATAATCAAAGATATTGTTAATGAAAATATATGAATAATTAAAATTTTTGGGAAAAAATAAAAAGCTTTTAAAAATAAAGAAAAATGTTAAGAATTGTGTTGTATAAAACTTATGCGATATCAAAGTTAGCATTAATGTGATGCTTTTCCATTTTATTAAAAAAAATGATGAATTTTTGTGAAATTTAAGGATATCAAAAGGTAATATCAAAGATATACCATATTATTATATATAAACTTGATGATTTTTCATGAAATGTTAATATAAAGAGGTACAATAACAAAATATTCCAAAATTATATATGATAATATAATTGATAATAGATTGTTATAATAAATTTTATTTAATTATGTAATACGTAATTTGAATGGTTATTCATTAATTTTTTTTTTGTTTTAAGTTGAAAGTATTGAAGTTAGAATTAAATAGATGCATTTGTTCATAAAATATAGCAACACAAAAAGATAATACCAAAAAAGTATTAATTTGAAAAGGAATTTTTGTACTAGCACAAAAAAATAATATTTAAATCAAACAATTAGAAAATTGTAACAACGAAAGAGGAAAAGTATCAATACAAAAGGATAATATTCCACGAATCATAACAATATTAAATAATAATATCAAAAAAGATTTGATATGAAAAAGAATAATGAAGATGCATAAGAAAAAATAATATCGAAAAGGTTTGATATGAAAATTAATCAAGGAGAGACGTAAGATAAATTTTTTTTTTGAAATTATATAATATATTTAATAATAGATATCATTTTTATTATGCTTGATATTATTAATTAAAAATATTTACAGGGTATATGTAAGATATTTACAATTTGGAGTATGGTCATCTTATGTGATGTTTAGCATGCAAAAGATATTATGCTTTAATTGAAACTGTCTAAAATAAAATGAAATAGATATTAAATGGCCAAACCGTTGTATGTTTAAAATCGTTATAAAATCCTTGATTTCATTTATTAAGTATAGTGTTATTTGTAAAACAAATCCTCTTAACCTAGAATGAAACAAATATATTATACATGAGCAAGTTTACCATCATAGTGATGGATCCGAAGAGATTGACTTAGTGATTATATCTAATACACATTATGATAATTTATATGAGGTCTTAGATTCAAAATCATTAATATTTTTTAGGATATCTAGTATAAGTGATTTATTATTCTTACCCGGTATATGGGTCTTGTAAGGTTAATCATTCGTCCGAAATAGTATCCTAGTACTGTCCATATAAAACAAAGTAATGATGGTGGCATAATATTGTTTCTGTACTTAGAGTATAATTAAGTTCGTTTTAATGTTGAAACTATTCATCAAAGAATTTGCGATTCTGATTTTGATAACTGCTTCTCAACATGAAAAGAAAATAAAGAAATCCTGGATCACAATTTTTTTTCAAATCTATTCCCACCATAGGACTTTGAAACTATAAGTTAAAACTGTAATACCCATTAAACATTGGCCGAAACGCACACCATGCCGTATTGGAGTTATGAGGTTTTTATTAAGGTATCTGAGAGGGTGGCATAAATGACCCGAATATTTTGTTGCAACAGAGGTTGCGGTTCTTTTACCACCCACATTCTCTCTCTCATGTGAGGAGAGTTAAGAAAGAAAGAAAAAAAAAAAAAAAAGGCAGACAGCTTTAGGTGGCACTTTAGCCTCACCCTCCTTCCTTTTGACTTAGCTTCAATATCCTGTTCTCCTATTTCTTCTGATCCAATAACATCAATATCACTCTTTTCTTGATCTTTTTAAGGAAAAAAATTTGATGGGTTTGATTGAAATCCTGCAATCAATCCAATGGGAAGAAGAATCTTATCCATCTTTTGAAGATTTCGCCCTCCTCCCTTTCGTTGCTGTCTTCTTTCCTTCTGTTCGATTCTTTCTCGATAGATTTGTTTTCGAGGTATATCAATCAATACCCTTTTATTGATTTTGTCTAAAGTTCATATATTTACAGTGTCTTATATGTGAATTTGATGTCTTTGAAGTTGAGATTTATTGGGTTTTGTTTAAAAAGAGATGGGCTTGACTTGTTTATTGAGTTTGGCCATATGAATGATTTGTGTTACTATAGTATGGTTTTAGTATTGTTCGGTAGTTCTTTAGTTTGTTCATGCTTATAATGTTAAAAAGTGGCTCATTTACGATATAAATAGATGATAGGATTCAGCTGCTATTATAAAGTATCTAACTTTCTGAATTAATCAATCTATAGCTTTTCATG
Source organism: Combretum micranthum (assembly GCA_024138025.1). NCBI lineage: Eukaryota > Viridiplantae > Streptophyta > Magnoliopsida > Myrtales > Combretaceae > Combretum > Combretum micranthum. The sequence continues at coordinate 293,731 of JAMXBD010001738.1, read as the reverse complement.
ATTGAGCATTTAATGTACAGATTGAAATCTCGAATTCGAGTTGAGTTTGACTGCACTTGGATCGGAGTGATACTTGTTGAGATTGAGCTTGGTTTGATTAAGCTTGTTTAAGTTTGGTTATTGAAAACAACAAAGAAACAAGATTTTAGTTAGGATAGCGCTTGAAATCTGTACTTGATTTAAATTCAATAATGCCCTAGTTAGTTTAAGTTTGGCTATGTGGAGATGGGACTCCTAGGTGCTTGGAGATGAATAGTTAGAAGCTTGAGCTTGACAAATTAAATTGCTTTAATATTTACAGGTTCGAGCTTGATCCAATAAACTGCATGAATAGCTCGAGACTCATTTGGTAGAGAAAAATCACACTAGAATTAATGTTGTATGGGCTTGTATTGTGTATGAGGTGATGTTATCTGATTATACCCCTAATATTAAATATGAAATTAAGCGACTTTATTTGCAAAAAGGAGTAGAAGAGGACGCAACATGACTGGATTTGGAAAGGGAATGGAAACTAGTGAGCTATGCTCCAGGCAACTCTGTGAGTTCTAATTGGTGCTATTGAGGCATTCCAATAAATTGTAGACTACAAACAGATTCACAATTCTATATATTGAGGAAAGGCCTTTGAGACTTATGAATATTTGTCATCAGATAACATTACATGATGCGTTGTGTCTTGTTGTTAAAGCTTCCCAAACCTGCTTTGCTCCATAAGAGCTTATAGGAGTTTATGTATTATATCTACATAAACACACAAAAAGAAATAGTAAGGAACAGGATAAACTTTTTCTGTTTTGCTCCATTCTGAATAATAGCAATGATGCCTGACTAAATTCATTGCTTGTTATTCAGAAAGCAGGAAGACAGTTAGTGTTTGGAAGAAAGCCAGAGCTAACAAATGTAGAAACAGAGGATGGAAAGAAGAAGATACGGAAGTTTAAGGAATCAGCATGGAAATGCATTTATTATCTTTCAGCAGAGTTACTGGCACTCTCTGTCACTTATGATGAGCCCTGGTTCACAAATACGAGAAATTTTTGGGTAGGACCTGGAGATCAGGCATGGCCAGACCAAAAGATTAAGTGAGTTTTGGGGTATTATATTCTATTCCTTGGTAAAATGCTAGCTTGTATATTGGTTTATTTTTCTTTTCATTTCCAGGTAATTTGGTGCCTTTTTGTTGTCCGGTGGTATTCAGGTTGAAGCTGAAAGGGTTGTATATGTATGTGGCCGGTTTCTATGCATATTCAATTTTTGCTTTGATTTTCTGGGAAACAAGGCGCTCCGACTTTGGGGTGTCAATGAGCCATCATGTTGCGACTTTCATTCTTATTGTGCTCTCTTACATTCTTAGGTATGATATAGGCCTATATTTCCTAAGTAGCTTGTTGTAGCTGCTGAATCTTCTTTTAATGCAATCCCACTGGGAGTAGTGTTCATAAGGTTGCAGGATTAACTTTACAGTCACCCTTATAATCCTATCGAATCATTTTTATCCGGCAGATTTGCTCGTGTTGGTTCTGTTGTTTTGGCCCTTCATGATGCTAGCGATGTATTCCTGGAAGTGGGGAAGATGTCGAAATATGGTGGTGCTGAGGCAGTTGCCAGCTTCTCATTTGTTCTATTTGCTTTGTCATGGGTCATACTGCGTCTCATTTATTATCCGTTCTGGATCCTTAGGAGTACAAGGTGCGTTTTGATAGATATATCAAGATCTTCACATGCTTGTCATGTTCTGTTGCTAACATTGCTTGCTTTTCCCCTATATCCAACCTTTTAAAGTTTGAATCTAACTAATATATATTTGGCCATCGAATCTCACTAGCCAAAAATTAAAATAGTTGGGAGAAAGCAGATGGTTGGTTTTTTCATCTGAAGGACAAATTGATGTAGCCAATCTCACTTGAATGAGAGGGTTTTTCCCTATTTTATCTGATCATTCAGATGCATTTCGATTTAAATTTTTATTTTTGGGCTTGCAGCTATGAGGTTCTTCTGACATTAGATAAAGAAAAACACCCATTGGAGGGACCTATTTACTATTATGTATTCAACACACTGCTATTCTGTTTACTCGTGCTTCATATTTACTGGTGGGTATTGATATTCCGGATGATTGTTAAGCAAATCCAGGCAAGAGGGCAGATCAGTGATGATGTAAGATCTGGTAAGTGGTCTCTGCGTTGCTTAAAGGCCTTGGATTTTGATCCATCTCAAGACTAGACTAGGTGGTCTTGCAATGAAAACTATGTTGCTAGGGTAAAACATCTTTGATATAAATTGAGATGCTTAGATCCACAACCAACAAATGTGAAAGCTTAAATTTGTTAGGTCGGAAGGGGTTTTGTTAACATGCTCTCTACTTGTGGACAGAAACTTTGAGTCGTGCCCATCAAGTGTGCAACTTAAATAAATGGGGGTGATACAAGTGTGTAGGGGTTCAACGTCATCACCTTTCGCTATGATACCATGATAAATTTAAAACTCACAACCAATCATACTGGCAACTTTAATCTGTTAGATTTAACATGATTTAATATTTTTTTATAATCATCAAGAAGATTGACTTAATAAAAAAATATGCTTATAAGATTTGCATGGGTACCAGAATAGTCAATAGCAACTACATGAATATTATATTCTTAAAATGGTTACATATATTTTTCAGTAGTCCTGATCCTACAATGGACAAGATGATTATCATTATTATGATTTTTGCAGATTCAGAAGGTGAAGATGAACACGAAGATTAGATGATAGTACAGAAGTGATATCATTCTTACAAAGGTAATTTGGGAAATCATATAAGTTCTTGACAAATTTACATGAAGGATTTGCTCTCTCTCTCTCTCTCTCTTCTGGTGGGGATGGTGTGGTGCCCTGTAATTTCTTTTTTGGGGTAACTTGTAGGGGGATAATGGGGTCTTGTATAAGCATGCAGATATCCTTGTGTCTAAGTGGGAATGGTTGTTCAAAATTCATTGTTTAATCTAACACATGATAATTCCAGATATTTGAAAAACATATGACGGTTTTACTGAGTTGTGGCGTGGTTTGGTTTTTCACTTCAAACCAAACTGAATTGTAAAATGCAATTTGGGCTTTATCAGTTGGAGCTGAACCATGCAGGTTGATTTAGGAACTATTCCAAACCATAAAATCTTTGTTTTGGTTCAATTTGTTTGCGGATTTAGCCATGATATATGATCTAAGAGATTTTCATACATGATATAACATCCATATTATAATATTAAATTCATTTAATATTATCATGCATTGACCTCATATAAGTGGATTGTAATGTTGGTATTTGTGCAATTAAGGACTTTAAATACTATGTTGGTAGCTCATAAGCCAGTTTCCAAGTTTATTTGCTTTCAGCTTAATTGCTATGCTCTTTTCCGTTACAGATGTGTAACAGCTAATAATCAAGCATCTTATAGTATTATTTTTAACTGAAGATGAGCTGCAATGAACGTGAAGCTCAGTCTAAGAGGTAGCAGCAGCCTATAAAGGGATAGTGACACAAAGAGATGGCAGTGGAGAAATCTAGGTCTTTGATCTAAAAGTTTTTTGACCGGTTTAGCAACCTCAATCTCTGTGTGTAACCGACCTCAATCTCTGTGTGTAACCGATTTTGTAACTTGTATCATGTATCTGCTCGAGAAAACTCAATCGGCAAGATTTGAACCTGCTGCCTCAGTAATTTATCAGTGAAATCAAAATTTCTTTTCTTGAAACTTTTATCATGTCTTTGAGTGAGATACCAAGGCACAAGTTATTATGCTATAGTAGTGGGATGTGATTTTCTTCTCCATCTGTGATGTAGTTTCTTCATTCTTTTTGAAGATTTTCATTGTATTGCACCTTAGGATGCTCTATTTTTGTTTTCAAAGGAATAACAATTAGGTGACTTGAACCTATATAGTGTAGTGATTGTATGGGTTTTAGCCATTGTTGCAACCTAGTCTTTGATTGTTTCATTTGCTATATTATATTGGTAAACAGACATCTTCATTGCAACTGATGAGCTGTTTCATTTCTTATTCTAGTTGCAAATATGTCTTAGAATTATTGGTGAGGTTATGGTTAGGCGCATAGGTAGAGAAACACTCTGAAAACATGACTTTCTCTTCATTTCTTTTGGAAGTATATGCTTACTTTCCAAATGGGTGCTAAATTTAGAGGTGTAAACGAATTAAGTTAGTTCACAACCTACTTGAGTTTGGCTTAATTTTTATTTAAAGTTCACAATCTACTTGAGTTTGGCTCAATTCTTATTTAGTTTGATTGGAGAATAGTTTAGTCAAGCTCGAGTTTGAGCTACTAAAGTAGTTTATTGAATTGAACTCAAGCTTTATAATATTTAGCTCGAAAAGTCTACAAGCCTAATTGAGCTTGGATCGAGTATTAATATTAATCGAATTTGATTCAAATTTGGATATCAATTTGATTATAATTAAAATTAAAAAAAATAAAATTTATTAATCAAACTTAAACAAGCTTTGATCGAGTCTAAATTTGATTTTGTGTTGTGCCGCTTTGAGTCAAGTTTAAGCTTCAAATTTTAAGCATAGTTTCAAGCTCAAGCTTTAAAATTTCGAATCAAGATTGAGTTTGAGCTCAGTACCATATCACCTTAACTTAATTTCAATCTTAATTAGAACTCTCATAATTGCTGTAAAGGGATACGTAGAGCAATAATTTGAGAATGTTAGTGTCGGTTGAGGATGGAAATGGATACATTTAGAAGTTATGGTGATATGGCGCCAAGTTTTTACAGTTGCAGTGGGTTAAGTGCAGCTGGTTAGTGATTAACGATATTTAGGTTGCTGTTTGCAAGGTACCTCATTTTCTTCCTTCATCAGGCCAAACTAGTAATAGATTGGTTCTTGAATAAATCTATTTGTACTACAAAGATGAAGTTCTGGATAACTTCTGATGGTAATTTATTATGGGAAAGTTGCTCACGATATTTAGAAGTCAATTAAAGCTGCGTATCCTAAGGACACTTCTCAAGATAGGATAAATTTAACATGGATTGAAGGGTATAAACAAGATTAAAACGTATAGAATTTGTATGTTCATATATTACCGGTGATCACAAATTTATAAAACCATATACCTAAACTTATGCTCTATTAAATATTTCTTATATCCATCTTAATGACAAGAAACCTCATAAAATTGTAAACTTTTAAAATTACACAAGTTAAATTGCAATTTTAATAACTATGTATGGAAATAATTCATGCGGATCTTATTAGAATATTAGCCTGTGGTCCCATTCTTGTCTGTGAAGAAAATAGTAAATACAATAACTTGTTTATTTCATTGACGTTTGATAAATACGTACAAGCAATTTTCTTCCATATTCAATTACAAAAATTATAGGCTGTCCCAAAAGGTAGACCATCCAACCCATGAATTTCACAACCAAGATCACCTTAAAAAGTTGATTGCTTCTTAAAAATTGTTGACTTCATTTAATGTTACTAAGATTGACTGAATGATCAATATGAACTCAATTAATTTAGAAGGCGGATCAATAAATTCTGATCTTGCCTTTCCTTTTAGTGTTTTTTATTTTATTTTTTAAATTTTTTGTTTGTTTGGTCACTTCCTCTAATTTAAGAAATACATTGTACGAAACACACACGTTTCCTGTTTTGAAATATTACAATTAGGCGCCACCCAACAACCTGGCCAACATTAGTTGCATCTTCTCTTGACTCTTGTACAAGTTCATGCAGATTACTCAAAAACAGCCATGCAAAGTCTTGCCATAATGTTGCTACTTAAATACCCTTGCATTCCATTCACTTGTCATCCATCATCTGCTGGAGAAAATCATAAGAAAAGAAGATGGAAAGTGTTCTTGTTTTGAGATCCCCAGGGTCGCTACTTATAGTTGCTGTGTCCTTTGTTGTGAGCATTGTTATGTCCAGTGCAGCTGATCCTCCATTAACATTGGACTATTATAAATCTTCCTGTCCAACTGTTTTTTGTAGTTAGAAAAGAAACCGAATGTGCTGTGTTGTCTGATCCTAGGAATGCTGCTTTGATTGTTCGTCTTCATTTTCATGACTGCTTCGTGCAGGTCTCTTAATGTTTCTATCTTTTCTACCTTTTCTAACTCTGTCTCTGTCATTTTATAAATTGATTTAATCCATATTGACCACTAGAATATCAACTTAGTGACAAACAAGCTTCAATCGAATGATGAATTTTCGAGGTGCTACCCCGCTTTATTTATATTCCTTAGCAAATAAATTTCCGAGGGGTTGCTGCTATATAGTAAATTATTGCATACTAATCTGCATTCTTTTGATCTTTTGAGTTCCTTTGGCACAGGGGTGTGATGCTTCGGTTCTTCTAGACGACACGGTCACCCTCAAAGGAGAGAAAACAGCTTCTGTCAATGTGAACTCTCTGTTAGGTTTCGAAATCGTTGACAGGATCAAGAACAAGGTTGAGTCAGATTGCCTGGAATTGTCTCTTGTGCTGATATCCTGACAATTGCTGCAAGAGATGCAGTAATTCTGGTATGCTTGCATTTTTTCTTTCTCAAATTACTTATAATGAATGTACATGTTGCATCAAATCCATAACTGGAAGTGTCAATCAAACAAAAAAAAGATGCACAAAAAATTATAGAGAGTAAGTAGAAATGAGAGAGGTGGAAAGCACTGAAAAACATGAGGAAGACGGAGAGAAACTGCTAATTCAAGAGAGTTGCATTCAGAGCATTATAAACATGTTGGAATTACTATTAGTTTATATGATTTTACAAGTTTATGGTTTTATCAGCCTGGTTCTACAAGCTTACAATGCTTTTGAATCTATACAATTCTACTGTCTATACATTCCTAAAGAGAATTATAAGTTTGACAACCTTGATTACAAAATTAGAGACATGCTATAGTGTTTCCTAGGTAAAGATACACCAAATATACATATGCTTATCATTGGGCATTTTGTGAGAATGACACATGATGTTTATGCAGGTTGGAGGTCCATACTGGGATGTGCCTGTTGGAAGAAAGGACTCTACAACAGCAGGCTATGAGCTTGCAGATGCCAACATACCAACTGCAAATGAAGGTCTTACTGGCATAATATCCAAATTCCTCTATCAAGGTCTCTCTGTCACCGATACTGTGGCTCTTTCAGGTACCCTTCTATCAAATGCATCACAACTATAATTCTTAGTTAGATTAACAGGCTGTTCATGTAACAAAATTTTGTCCATTTTGATCATCAGGTGCTCATACAATTGGCATGGCCCGGTGTGAGAACTACCGTGCAAGGATCTATGGCAACTATGGAGCAACATCAGGATATGGTCCAATTTCTGAACTCAACAAATTGAAATCCACATGCCCTCCTACTGGTGGAGATGATAACATTGCACCATTGGACTATGAAACTCCTAATCTTTTTGACAATACCTATTATAATCTCCTCCTGAAAAATGAAGGACTGCTAAACTCGGACCAGGATTTGTACTCGAGCATGCTGGCTATTCAAACTAAAAAACTGGTGGAACAATATGCCCATGATTCAGTGGCTTTCTTCCAGCATTTGCAGATTCGATGGTTAAGATGGGAAATATTACAAACTCTGACAGTTTTATCACCGGAGAAGTAAGGAAGAATTGCAGATTCATTAATACATGAGTTTACACCAATAATTATTTCTGTATTTATTCATGTTGAGCAAGAAAGAGTTGAAACAAATATATTCCTTGGTCATTTTACATTAAATCTTATGTAATGCTGTATCTCTGAGATATATGAATATATGACATTATCAACCATGTGCACGATTTAGATATGAAAGGGAATTCTTCATTTGCACTGTTGACTGTTGAGTCTAGATTTTTGTATTTGGGTCCTTTCTATAGAAATTGAGAAGAACTTAAAGGAATTTGAGGTTCTCTTTTTATTTTTATCAAAAGTAAACTCTAACTAGTCGTTGTAAGAAGGTAAATACTCCTAAGAAACCCCTAAGCATTTAGAAAGGCATTAGCCCAAGGAAGGAAGCACCAAAGTCAAGACTGATATGAAACTTTTGTACAAAGTTGATTAAAGCCCCATTATTCCACCTTAATTTGGTTAACAACTAGAGTTGATTAACTGTGTTGGAAGACAAGAAATGCAGAGCACACTCTCGGTCAAGGACATAAAAGGAAATTTGATGAATGAATGACATCAAAATGTTGAAAAAATTTCCAACATTATGTTTAATGCAAATCGAGTTTCTTAACAACTTTTTCTATATATGAGGCTCTTCTTATTAGTGATGTTTTTTCAATGCAACTCTCCACATTAATGATAGCCGTGGTACTGATGATACAGCAATCTCCGCTAAAGAAAATCTCTAGCGCAATGAGAAATGATAGCAAGGATATCACGCTCATACTTAAAATTTTTATATACATTTGAAATCAAAAAGACTCTTTGAATCCAATAAAATTTTAAAGCTAATATACAGCACACTATAGATGATGACTCTTGTTATCGTATTCGTACAAGGTTCTCTTCATTCTTTAATAATTCGCCATCATCACCTGGGTCCAGAAAGCTCCATTGCTTGCACAAGCAATGACGAGTCATCAGTAAGATCTGAGTACCTCTCAGATGAGGAAAACTCATTGGCCCTGCATCTTGTTGCTTCTGCTCTTTGAGAAGCTTCCCATTTTTCTGCAAGTCCATCGCCTTCTAACATTCTGACTACTTCAGACATCTTTGGTCTTAGATTAGGAAGGTATTGAGTACACAAAAGAGCTACTTGGGCTATTTCCTCTAGCTCGATTTCATCATAATTATCTCTTAGATCCTTGTCAACCAGCATTTCTAGCTTCTTCTCCAGATGAATCTTCCTCACCTGCATTCAAAGCCTTTTAGTTCAGTAACATCTTGTATCTGGGCTTCCTATAACTTTCTAAAACGCATTTTAGAATAATATATCCTATTTGCAATAAGATCGATAATCTTACCCATTCTAGCATAGCCCCTTTCTGATTAGTTGCTTTACCGAATTCAAGAGCTCTTAGGCCAGTAATGAGTTCAAGTAAAAGAATTCCAAAGCCAAATACATCTGTTTTTTCAGAGGATTGGCCTGTAGATAAGTATTCAGGAGCAATGTGTCCTGCTGTTCCCCTCACAGCAGTAGTTACATGCGAATCCCAGTGATCCAACAGCTTAGCCAACCCAAAATCTCCTACCACAGCCTCACAGTACTCATCAAGTAATATGTTTGCTGCCTTGACATCCCTGTGTATGATTTTTGGGTCACATTGTTCGTGCAAGTACAATAAGCCTCTTGCTGCTCCCAGGGCAATCCGTTTCCTTGTTCCCCAGTCCAATGTTGGTTTGGCTTCGATGAAAAAATGAAGCATCAGTCAGCTATAAATCAACACTAGATCTAATAACTTAAAACTTCTAGATTAGAGGGTCGAAAATTTATCGTCAAAATCCTGGGATGAAAACAGTTGCAATATAGAATGGAAAAACTCCTGCAGATGGCTACAATACCTTTGAGACGTGATGCTACACTGCCATTTGACATGTAGGGATAGATAAGAATCCTTTCTGTTGGAGTCATGCAAAATCCATAGAGACGGAGGAGATTCCGGTGCACTGCTAGACTGATCATTTCAACTTCAGTTTGAAATTGTATTTCACTTCCAATTGCATCACCATCTCTAAGCCTCTTTACTGCTATAACCGTTCCATCTGGAAGATATCCTTTATATACATTTCCAGAGCCACCTTTTCCAATCAAATTTTTGCTGCTAAAATTCTTTGTAGCTATTTGAAGTTCTCGGAAGTGGAACTTCTTCAAGTTTCCAAGGCAGATTTCTTCATGGTATTTTTCTGAAAGGTTAAAACCGGAGTGATTTAGGATGAGAGGTCTATTTGTGCAAGAACTATGCCAAATGCATGCCATATTTATTGGATGTTCTATTTAAGGCGTACATGACTAACCATTAACATCAAAAAATATCTGCTTGTTGCGTCTATGCCTCCACCAAAAGAAAACACCGAGGACAAAGACGAGTAAGCCTATGCAACCAAAGCTTGTACCGAGTGCTAAGATGATTGTGTGGCTCTTAGATCTTGTGGAAGGTTGGAATTCTGGAAAGCGAATGAAAGAAAACAGCCACGAGTCAATAGAAAGCAGAAGATGATCACAACCGGTCAACTGGAGGTTAACATGTTGTGCCTGAGAATACTGCTACGACAATGTTGAATTTTATAAAGCTTTGACTACATAATGTTAAAATTAGTGTCACAACCATCTGATTCGAAAAAACTAGCCTCACAACCATTTGATTTAAAAAAATTAACACTACAACCATCTAATTTAAAAACTTAAACTTATAAATATGTGAGACTATCATATCTATTATGTAATAACTATAATAAATGCCTAAAACAGAGTCTGGAAAGATGTCACTGAAAAATAAACACACTTAAAGTCAAAATGACAATATTTTTAAGAAGCAGGGACAGTACTTACTCAGCGAATTGTTCACATCAAAGTTAACTAGGGATGGTATTGTCATGTTACATTCTTCATCACGTCCATCAGCACAAATTAGTGGATTTCCAACAAGACTGTTGATGACAAAGAAGGTAAGCCAATGTCCTGTATAAGTACTAACAATACCAGATAATAGTGTAAAGAAGTTAAGCTCCTTACTTGAACGTTTTGGCAAGAAGCCGAGGCACTGGACCACTCAAATTATTAAAAGAAAGATCCCTTTATTTGAGAGCAACAGTGGAAACGAAACAAAGTTAGAATAGAAGTTGAGGAAGAAAAAGTTCATCAGGGTTTCTGAATTTGGAATGAAACATAAAGGTTTTGGGAAAATTACAGTAAGGATAGCTGTGTCATGTTAGCCAAAGAAGGAGGTATAGACCCTGATAGGCTGTTATTGTTTAATCTCCTGTTATCAAATGACAAGTTTATTACTTGGTAAGAATTACATCAGCACCAAAAATTGAGAGTTTCGAGCATGGGATAATTCGTTATTGCCATCAATGCATAGAAAACTTACAAGTATTGGAGGCTTCTCATCTGGGATAGTTCATCTGGAATTTCACCGCTTAAAGAGTTACTTGAAATGTCTAGTGTCTGAAGTTTCTGTAGCCTCCCAAGTTCAGATGGGATTGGTCCTGATATGTTATTGTTTTGCAGGAGCCTGGACGCAATAAGCAACCAAGAAAAGCCATAGCTAAAATTACTCCGAATTCGGAATGTTCTTTCATTCATATATAAGCAATGTTTCATTTACTCACACAAATTGAAGAAAAGTGAGATTTCCAATCGCTGGTGAAAGAATTCCAGACAGGTTCTGGCTTGGAGTGCCACTGCAAAAGAAGATCAGCTTGAATCACTAACAGGGCTTTCCTTGATTTTCGCAAACAAATTTCTTTTCATATGATTGTTCTGTTATTTCTGGTTGCTACTTACAGGCCAATGACAAAGGAGTCACTTGAGCAAGTGACCATTGTCCAGCTACATGGATCAACGGCGTTTTCATCCCAATTTTCTAGGACATCACGAGGATCCACCAATGCTCTCTTGATTGCCATCAATGCTTGCACTAAACAGTTTCAATGACAACAAAAATAGGGAACAGCTGAATCAATCTTCTATTGCTATCATTGTAACATTCATTTGTCAATCTAATAAATATACAGATGTACTAAATCTAACAGGCTTAAACTTTTATATCAGACAATTCTGTCTAGTTATCAAGAGTGTACAGAGACACCTCGGAAATGAAAACATACCCTTGATATGAAAACATATCACATGAATTCCTACATTGTTGCATATGATAACACTAGTTACCTTCGGAGTTGACACCTTTTGGGGAGAGCAATCCACAAGCACTAGAACACAAAGAAAATAAAAATGCCAAGTAAAGTGCAGCATTTCTTGCTTTTCTGAGTTCCATTTAGTTCTATGAGAATGCAATGAGTTCTTAAGATACAAAATGATGTTAATTGTATAGAGAAAGAGCTATTTATTATGAACTTCAAACAATGAGGGAAGTGACTTGTGAGATGTGCAATCTCAAGAAGCTACAACCAATTTGAAATCTAAATGCTTCATCACATAAAATAAGAAGAGGGTGGTTTGGTAGTAAAAGACTAAAAAGGACACCAACATGCCTGCCACTGGTTCAATATAAAGTTAAAGTAAATAATAGTGTACATAAAAGCAAAGCCATATCGGCTAAATTTTTGACATACAGTCAAAAAGCTAAGCAGGAACACTTCCTTGTGAACGTGAATGAGAAAAGATTCATTGGTATAATACCTGTTTGTACAATGCTAGTAAGTATTGATTATATTTAGATATTTGGAGGTGCTAATAGTAGTTTTAAAAAGGGTTGATGTTGAATTTAGTACCTCAACTTTACCCGAAAATTCAATTAAACATCTAAACTTTCAAAGGTTCAATTTTAATACCTGAACAAACTTTTCATGATATTTTTGGTACCTCTATTAACGGTGTTAACTCTGTTACTGACGTGGACGCACGGACTAGCCATAATATGACACCTGTCACGTGTCATATTATGTGGCATATTATGATTATTTTTTTTTACATAAACTAATATTTTTTTTAATTTTTAATTAATTATTTTTATTTTATTATAATTAATTATTATACATATGAATTTTTTGTTGGAAAATTAGAAAGGAAGAAAACTTGAGGCGTGCTAGGCACTGTCCTTAAGGATATTTCGCCATATTATTAAGAACGGCGTATCCCCAGGATTTAACAAGTCCTCTAGAAATCTAGGCCACAGGAATAGCAAGAAAGAAGGAAGAACCCAGCAAGGAACCAGAACAAGACAGGAAAAAGTGAAGTATATAATATTAAAACGGATAAATATATATAAAACAAAGAGTATTTGTAACGGGTTTGAAAAATGTCTTTTCAAAATTAAAAATACAACGGTTTGAAAGTACCTGAAAAATTCAACGATTGGTTATTAAAATTTTAAATGCTCAAAAAACCTGTATCTGGATAAGATTTAATTAATTATTATTATTTTTTTATTTAAAAATAATATACACGAAAATAAATATTCCTTTGAACCGGGCCAAGACATATGACTACACGCCGGGGGGGGGGGGGGGGGGGGGTGGGGTGCAAATCGACGAATTTACACTAATTTGGTCTAGCTTTGTGCGCACGAGCCCATGCCTTTCACCAACTCTTTACAAGCCCACTAAGAGAAGATTTATAAACAAGGACAATGAGTAAAATCTAAGGAATGTGGGACTTGTTCCTTTTGAAATATATAATACACAACATTTTTAACAACTAAAATAGCCTACATAGTCCATTGAGAGTCTGACCAAACCTACCTAATAAGGCTCACTTCGTTTAGTCTTAGCACTTAGCCATTTCAGCCTGCTATTATTTAGCTTATTAATTATAAAGATAATTGATTGCAAAAAATTAAGCAACGTGGGACAATGGCAACATAGTTGAATCATATATGCATAACTTTCTCTCTCCATTTCTCCTATGGTTGAACTCACACATACACACACACTCTCTCTCAAACTCTGCCACCACCACCACCTTCCTACCTCCTCCTCCGCCCTTCCTCTTCCTTCCTTTGTGCCGACCAAAAGAGGTCAACCTGGGTCTTCATTATTGTTGCACTTTGGAACTCAGTTGATGAGCTTGGTTCGGTGTTGAAGTAGCTTAAGTTGGATAAGTCAGTACATAATGCTAAACTTAGATTTAGATAGGTGTATTACAACAGTCCATCCTTCTTCTGATGTATCCCACTAGTTCTAATCGATGCGGTCTACTTGACGAGACAATAGGAGTGCAGTATGGGTCTACACTATTGTTACACTGGTGATAAAATAGCAGCTGGGTGGGATTGGAAGCTAGACAATACGTTGATCATTAGGTTGTGATAGTGTTGTTCATGATTTTAATCTTTGGCTTGTTCTGCTGTCATGAAGTGAGTGCTCGTAATGGGTGTAATGAGTGCTCATGTGTGTTTGAGTGCGCTCAAAATGGTGACATGAATGGTCCATTTAGCTTATGTGTGCTCGGACATCAGAGCTGGTTGGTCTTCAACATAGCGACTGCTTGATTCTACTACTTTGCTCGGAATCCTGCAATTAGACGCACTACTGCTTCTATTGTTCTTACTACGTTATTGGAGCTTGGTGGTCTGTAAGCCCAAGTCTCACATGTGCAATAGCTAATTAACTTTATTGTAGCTCGGATTGATGGCGAGTCAACTCAATAAGAACAAAACAGCTTAGTATGGTAGAGGATCCTAGTCAAGCATCTACTATTGGACCGATTCGATCATCCTAGTCGAGCATCTTCATGTTGCTTGAGTTTCTGCTAAATCTGTTTAAGACATGAGCTTTTGAAAGTTGCTACTTTAACAATTCATGATCAGCAGCTTGATTGGCATGGAGGACTTGGTAGATAAGTATATACTTCTACGAGAGAGAGAGAGAGAGATGGGAGACCAAATCACAGGACATGGAAAGCTTTGTTTAGGAGTAAACAAAGTTAAAGCGTACTAAGGTATTGTGTACTATGGTTCCTTTGTCAAAGAGAGAGAGAGAGAAACAAAGAAGAAGATTAAATTTAGAAATCCCACATGGAAAAAATTCCAAGAAATGAACTTGTATATAAGTAAAATTAGAGTAAAGTTTATTTGAGAAATAAGAGCTTGCAAGGAAATGTAGACTTGTGAATTTATGTGGACAGGTTAGATGGGCTTAGGCTTTAATTTTAAATATAATCTTATTGAAAAAATAAAATAATACTAATTATTATAAAATAAAAAATATAACAAAAATAGAAATAAAAATTTATAAATTTTCCACGTTAAGAAAAAAAAAAGATTAAAAAAATGACAAGCTGCCACGTGGATGACACGTATTACGACGTGATTGGTCCGTATGTCCACGTCAGTAACAGAGTTAATACCATTAACGGATGTATCGAAAATGACCATGAAAAGTTCATTCAGGTACCAAAATTGAACTTTCAAAAGTTCAAGTGTTTAATTGAATTTTTGAGCAAAATTGAGGTACCAAATTTGACATTAACCCTTTTAAAAAATTACTATTCATATTTTACTAATACTAATTTGTGTTAAATTTTTATTGATATTTGTCCATCATGTGTATACATACTTGGAATAATACCCAATCTAAAGATATTTATCTATTGACCCATCTCTCACAAACTTGTTTATACAAATACCAATTATACGAAAATAATTACATAAATACTTATTCCAAAATTGCATATCAAACATGCTATTTTGCCTTTTGTATGAATGTCTTATGTTCAAAGTACGATTTTGTGATACTATGCAAGTTTTAAATCGCATATATTACTTGTGATTTATTGGTAAAAATTAAAATCCAATCCATGTGTTTGTATATAGGTATTTAAATTGTAATTTGGAGTTTTAGTAACTGTTTTTGGCATATATGTTTAGTTCACTGTGATAGAATAAGCTTGCAAAGAAATCATATTTTATATCCTTCATGCTATTTTAATTTATGATTTAAGGTATTCTTTAGGGGAAACAAAATACATTATATAAAGAACGGTAATTTCTCTATTGAAGAAAGGTAATAAGAATTCTCTATTTATTTTTACATTGCATGGGATAGAAATTGCTTATAGTATAATCATTTGCAAATCATATAAAGGAATATCTATTTCAAAGTAATAAAGGTATTATAACAATTCTATTCCATTAAACTAAAGCTCTATTTGTTTCGAGGAAAAGTATTTGTTAATGAAAAACTTTTTTTCATGAAAATGTTTTATTAAAAAGTAACATATTTTTAAATGTTTGGCTAATATTTTGAAAATAGTTTTCTTTTATTTGTATAATGTCAAGGTAATTCATATATTTTAAATATAAAAATAAAAAAAATACATATATTATAATAAGAAATAAATCTACTTAAAGGAAAATTATTTAAAAACTTAATAATATTTTTTTATAGTAAATGATTGGTGGATGAATTTGTGAATCAATGGAAAAATGACTTACCTTTTTATATCTCGAAAGTTGTTTATCTAAAAATAAGGTATGAATGAGTATATTTTCTAAGATAAGAAAAATGTTTTCTATTAATTATCCCATTTTCTCTTAATTAAACATGAAAAAAATGAAAATTCATTTTTTGGAAAACATTTTCATTAGAAAAGTGGGGCCTATATGCAAAAATTCAAGAGTCATCCAAATGTGATCAATAATATTTATTAGGTGTCTTTGCTAATTGCACTTTATTTTTTAATTTTCATGGACCCTTAAATCATATTATGCAAGACTTTGGAAATTTCCCTTGTTAAGTGAAATAAATAAATTTTATTGAACTTTTATGGTTTCCTCATGTACCTTCTAGCCCATAATTCTATTATTAATAGAGGATGCCTGACTATAGCCAATAAGCCTAATATCCTCCATTTAAGCTAAGGAGCCCATAAGTACCTCTTGAGTACTTAGGCTGATAGTTGTTAAAGTCACGGGTCAAATATACGATTCTACGAGTTTATGATTTTATGTGCTTTTTATAAATTAAAACGAATGAAAATTTGTTTAAGTGCAGACTTTAGGTAAAAATATAGATTTAGGCATACAATTCTACACATTTACGGTTTTGCATGGTTTTATATGATCTACCGATTCAATACATTCTAGTGAATAATAAAATCATAATTTTGATAACCATGCATGGGCCAAATGAACCTCTTATACCCCTCAACCTATGGGATTCCTAGCGTACAAAGGCTATGTCCTTTGACCAAAGCTTCACAAGGGCCTTGCCTAAACGAGGGCCTCAACTCCAAACCTCACTTTGATCTTCCTGGGGAATAACTCTATGCACGATCACCTCTACCTGTATGAAGACCAACTGAGTCCAAGGTTACCTACCTCTCGATGGACCTAAACCTAAGTGAAACAAGATCTTGTGGGGCCCCAGTTGAAATATGATTAAATGCTGTAAATAGATCTATACCTCTAAAGCTATAGATAATGTAATGTAGGTATATTCTCTCTACTATTCCATAGTGTATCTAAACTCTCGAATCCGTTGCTAGCTTAAACATCTTAGTAGTACTAATCACATTCTCTGTGTGCAGGTCCATCGTGTTCTTGCATCTTTACTTTACTAGCAGATCATCACTAGCAACACCTACCATCAAATTGATCATAAAAGAATGAAAAAAATAAAAAGAAAAAAATTGATTACAAAAGGTTAACGTAGAAAGAATTCTAAGGGTTTGATCATAGTCGAAATTGATTGGAACTGTTCAAAAATTATACAGGATTGATCCGTTAAAAAAAGTACCAAACAATAGAAGATTCCTAAACTTTCTGATTATGTACACCATTAGCATAACAAAAAGGAAAAACAGAAGAAAGGACATTTTTTAAGTGTTCTCCTTATAACAGGTGATTTTACATCCATGCTTGCCAGCTTAGGTCCGTCGACTGTGGAATTTTGCAGGAAAAGATGTGCTAAAACCGTTTATATTCTATCTCCAAAGATATTATAGAATAAATAAAGGTGAGAGATAGTGGTAGCTGGTATGGACTATGACTTTCTGCCATGGATATTTACAAGGATTCCATTAACGAGTTGGATGATAATAAAAACATAGGATGGTGTCGTTTTGTGGAAATTACTTTTAAGATGATTCAAATTTATTTTATGTCTTGCATGCAAGTACTAGTGGCATTAGTGGTAAATAATAATGAAAATCGATCATAGTGACAAGCTGCTGCTGATATTAATTATCAATCATAAAAAGATGATATTGAAAAATGAGAAAAGTGATTTTTCAATGAATGGTTAATCTTCATCGTTGAAATAAAACATATTTTAAGAGTCATTAGCTTGGAATCTAATTAGACTGCTTAAGAAATGTTTATGATTCATAAAACTATAATTGTAATAAAAGGTAAAGGAGAAAATCAAAGAAATGCTTTCTGCAAAAGACAACTTCATCCAAAAGATGCTGCTTCCTTTTTCAATATTGGCAATATATATGTACGCTGTTTACTTTCCCATTTTTTTAATAGAGACAATATTCATAAATGTAAGTAATGGGAAAAAATAAGATGCTTTTGTTTTTTTGTACTCACTTTTTTACTGATGTAATGTTTTTATGAGGTAGTTTTGTTTTTTTTTTTTTAGCTACATCTATCATACATCTTATCCTTATCCCATGGTCTATCACAAACTTTTGTGGGCTTTTTAAGAGCTCATCTATTCTAAAATAAGTCCCCTCTAAACATAGTTAAGCTTTTATATATGTATATGTATATATGGTATATCTAGATCATAAATGGTGGTTTTATTCAATAGCAATTTGTTTTTTTAGGACATCCACCTTAAAACTACTACTAACTAAGCACCTTTAATGGGTAGCATTCAGCCTATCATTATTTTTTTTTAATTTTACCGAAATGAAAATTACTAAAATACCACGATTATATCACATCTTAGAAATATATATATTATTTTTAAAAGTATCACATATTGCAAGTGTGATATAGTGACAGTTCATGTACTATATGCGATACATATAGATAATGCATGTACTTATACATGTATCGCATATTATAATTGTGATACCCATGATAATATTTACATTAATATCACATATTACAAATGCAACACTCTTAGCTTTAATATTGCAATGATATTTGCATAATTAATTTTTTAATTAATATTTATATAATATAATATTATATAAATGGATAAATGAGAAATCATCTCCATCTTTAATTTTATAAGATAAATTTGAAACGGTTAGGACAAAAATATGCAATAGTAATTAGAGTATGGATCCACAATATGGCATAATACTCCTAAGAACTCTTGCTTCTAGTACGTAAGGGATACATTACACCATAAGGTCACAATATTTAAAGGTAAGTTCATTGTAGATCATAACGTTTTGAAAAGTTTAAAAAGGGTTATAACATTTTGGAGATAAG
This sequence comes from Combretum micranthum, assembly GCA_024138025.1. Lineage (NCBI taxonomy): Eukaryota > Viridiplantae > Streptophyta > Magnoliopsida > Myrtales > Combretaceae > Combretum > Combretum micranthum. The sequence continues at coordinate 274,677 of JAMXBD010001738.1, read as the reverse complement.
TTTACTTTAGGTCATAACATTTTTTAGTGGTTTCAAAATAAGTTATTTAGAAAAAGTAGATCAAATGTGGCCATCATTAACACGTGTAAATAGAAATATTTAATTAAAACTTAAAAAATTATTATTTTAAGATTTCATTGATGTACGAAAAAAAAATATTTAATTAAATTCAAATATTACAAACTCTTTTAAAATTTTTGAAATATTGTGATATTTTGATTTAATTTACTCGGCAAATAAGTAGTATCAATTTCTTACCATTTCTTATCGTTTGAAATCATTGCTCTGTCAAGTTACACACTGTGGCATTATGGAATCCAACATTCTCTGAGATTTCGGTCATAGACATGACATGACATTCTCCTAAAAATATAATTTTTGTTACGTGTAAAATTATCTAAGAAAAAGGTCTGGATCTCGAGAAAATTGGAAGAACTTGGGGATTGATGATGTAATGGCTCCTCCTCCTCCTAGTGAATGTGAGTGTGAGATCTTAGTGCGCAGTACAAGTGTAGTGGGGTACTGCGTTGTGTCTCAATTATTAGTCCCACCGCTTAAAAGAAAAAAAAAAAAAAAAGAATCATGGTTGTGATATTCTAAGCTTACAACCAATAATAAATATGTATTAATATATTTTAAATAAATTATAAAAAATAAAATTAATTTTTATAAAATTATTCATGTAAAATGAAAAATTATTAATACTTATACATTACTAATAATTTTAAATATGGATCTATTAGGATTGTTTGATTTTTATTTGTATTTTATCTGTATTTGATTTGGATCTATATTTTATTTAGTATTTTATTTGTATTTTATCTGTTTGATCTGTTTATGAGTAAAAATATTTGTTTTTTATTTTATTTATTTTTGATAAATAATTTATTTAAAAATAATAAAAATAAGATATCGAATGACGAAAATAAATCTAACAAACCAGACATCAAGTCTTTTCCCCCACTGCTTTCCTTTCCCTTTTTTTTTTCTTTTTCTTTACCCTTAACTTAATCCACGTTTTAATTGGCTCTTTAATGATCCTAAATCCTAATATCTCGCTTTATGTTCTATTAATCTTTTTTTTTTCCATGTCCCGTCAGTCAATACGAAAACAGCACTGGGACACTTCCACCAATCATTCAAAAAGCAACAAACCTACTTTTAAAAGCAAAAGCCGCTTTTTCTTTGTCCCCCCAGAAAATTACCCGGGAAAACCTGTTCCTAGCTGATTGGGTTTCCAACCTTATGCTGCCGGATTAAAACTGTATCTTATTTCGTTTAGAATTATTAATATAAATTATACAGGAAAAATACAAATTTGATATATATATTTACATAAAATTCAATTTAATATTTAAAATTTAAAGTAACTAATTAAATACCTAATTAAATATTTTATGACTATTTTTGCTAATTTAATAATACATTTATTCTATTTATTAACAACTTATCAATATTAATCAGTATTACACAACATAGTAAAAATTTAATAATATATTTTTTTTTAAAGTCAGCAAACAAAGTAAATAGCGTTATGAAAGCAACAAAAATAATCGGAAAAATTTTGATTAAGTATTTAAAATTTTAATTGATCACTTTAAAGATAATATACCAAATAGAAATTTTATAGAAAATTTAAGTTAGGCATGATAAATATGAGCCACAACAAGTAATCGAGAGTTTGGGAGAACGTGCGCTCGGCATGGCACGTAAGGCATGTGAAAGAAAAAGACAAAAGTATGAAACGTATGAGCCGGCACGTGAGGCATGAGAAATAAGTGGGTTGGCATAACAAGATACACAAAGTACAAATCAATATGCAGGCCATTTTTTAAAACAATAAGATAAATATAGTTTCTTAAGTAATTTTATTTTACTATAAATTATATTTAATTAATTAATATAATTTATTTTTTTAGAATTGATTTTCAATTATCTTAACATATTATCTAATTTTTTAATAATTAAATAAATGAAATTATTAAATAATTACAATTTTTTTAATATTATGTTAATTAATTGAAAGCAATAATTAAGTAGTTTAGTTAATTATACTTTCACAAATGACATGACACATTGGAATTGGTAGAAAATTTAAATTTTATTAATAATTAAGACTTTTGTACAGGGAGAAAGTACATTAAAGAATCGTCATAAAGCAACCCTCCTTTGCCTCATTGCTCAACCATTACATCTTAAAATCCCTCAGCCTTATCCTATTGTTTCGTCTGTACCTATGCTTGCCATTGCGGTTTCAGTAGTGATAATGACAGGGCAAGCCTGAACCTCAACATCAAAGATTTTTCTCTACCTTAGCACAAACCAATGGAGGTGGAAGAGCTTGACCAAGCGCACCATCAATAATAAGAGCCTGATGGGTTTGGTATGTTTGACATAATGGAACATCTTGAGCATATAAGTAGGATTCAAGAACATCAAGAGCAAATGATTAGTGAAAATCATCAAATGCTCCAAGATTAGCGCCAAATGCTCTAAGATATGAATTCTAGGTTTGACTAAATTACCAAATTTCAGGAAGACTTTTTTCAATAAGCAAGCTAACAGCCACGGGTCCATCCATCACAGCACCATATCATCCAACAGCGATGATGGTTAAGGTGGTCAGTAAGGCGGTCAATCATCTCATTCATCATTTTTTTTTCGAAAATGAATCGATTGTGCATTTTTTTAAATACCAATGTAATTGATAATATATTTGCATAGTATTAGTGGAATCATAAATTATGCTCTATTTATCGTCTAGTTTTAATTTATATTAAATGTAAATTTTATTTTTTATATTTACATTGTAAATTTTTAAAAATGATTTGAGTAATTTCTATAATTTAAATTTCAAAAACCATTAAGAAAAAAAAAAACATGAGTTGGGAATAACAAACAAGACCATACAAACCATGTGAAGTCAGACACAATTAAAGACACGAGAAGGCATGTGTCATTCCATATGACACGACACATGAATAATGGCCAACACAGTATGGCACAAGAAGCAAAACATGATAGCATATATAATAGACTGAGTATGCAAAAGCACGTCGTACACAAAACACACAAAATTTAGAATGTGGATGGACATGGCACGACACAATTACGACGCTTAGTTTAAACACTAATTTGACATTTACCCAAAATATATATAATGCTACTTTTATATAGGAGTTCAATCCAACTCAAGTTGGAAAACTATTCATAACTTATTTGATATTAAATTCATATCATTATAGAAATATATATATCATTAAATAAAAATCATAATATTATATTCATGGTTTTGCATTATTTGGGGCCGATCATATAGCTAGGTGCCGCAATTAATTATCTAATAATCAACATCCTAACATTAATTGTAAGGAAAAAAATTCAATAAATCAAGTCATATAATTACTATAATTTACTAATAATTTATGTTATAAGATTGTAATGGGTAATTTATTATTAGCTAGAACTTACTATTAATAAAAAGTAGTAATTTAGGTGAATTCATTTAGTTAAATATAGTTTTGCAATAAATGAATTCAATTAATTTAATTATCGTTTATATATTATGAAATTTGAACTCAATGTGCCACGGTTGTAAAATTAAGTTTTTAAACTCTTAATTATTTGTCAGTGGCCTTGTGGCCTTGTGACATCTTCCCTCTTCTCTCATATGAGAATCTTGGTTCATATCTCTTCTCCCGTTGTAATTAGCAGGAAAAAAACAAATTCTTAATTATCTTATTTTCGGTCGAAAAATACTTGCATTCATGGAAAAGAAACAAACAAACATTGTCAGTCCACGAACAAGTAGGAATTATCGTTCCTGCATCTACATTTCAAAGTCTACCAAGGTTTTACAAGTAGAACAACAATCGAGCAACGCAATCTTGGCATCTACAAAAGAGAGTAAAAGATAGTAGCGGCTCTTGGTCTATCAACATCCTTCATCAAAAGTGTACCCTGGACCATAAAAGAAAGGTCCAGCAATCTTATTTGCCAAATCAAAATAAATTTTCAATGCAGCAAGGCTATCTTGTTTTAGTCCATTCTTTGTTAAACAGTCCGCCAAGTCGTTAGCTTCACAAGGAATTGAATGGACTACAGCTCCTCTAAGCATCCGAAGCTTATCCTTGCAATTTGCGACAATGGAGGGAACGAATCATCTCCACTAGAATCATTAGTAGTCAGATGGGCAGTTATCATAGAATCAAACTCAATAAAAAAAGCTTAATTGTCTTTTATTGTACGATAAATTGCTCTTAAAATCCGTTCCTGTTCATGGGGCTACCGACTATATAAACATTGACTCAATAGCGGGCCAAGAATAAGCGGATCTCTTAGCTTTAAGTTAAAGATTTAAGATTAGGGTAAATTATAGTAAAATGTATCAATGTTTCAAATTTTTAAAAAGAGCAATCAATACTTTACAAAAATAATCAAATAAGATATCAATGTTTCACAAAATTAATTTAAGCTATAAACATTTGAATTCGTTTTTAATTAATTTTCCTTAATTTTCGATAATGGTCAATTATTAATACCTTATTTGACTTACTTTGCCAAACATCAATACTTATTTTTAATTACTTGAAAACATAAATATCTTAAATGAATATATCCTAAACATAAATATGTTAAATGAATTTTGCAAAACGTTAATATATCAAATAAACTTATCCTCAAACATTAATATTTTCAATAAAATTTACCATTTAGGATTATGATAAATTCACTTATTAAATTAGTAACATATAAATACCAACAGTTTTATAAAAATTACAAACTATTATTATCACTCGTTTAAAATATATAAATATTTACTACCATTCATCTAAAAACTTTACTTATTAGTATGTAAAATAAAGTATAGGTGCCTCGTGGGTTGCTCGTCGAAAAATGAAAATGAAAAAACTTAGAAAAACCTAATACGCACCTTCCTCTCAATTTACCAGATGGCGACACATGGCGTATATAATATAAAATAGAACCCATTATTTCATTTTATTATCTATAAACATACTCACTCTCTCTCTCTTTTCTTTCTTAGGAAATGCATTTCCTTTTCTTGCAATTTGTTATTGTTGCATGAACAGATAGTATAATTTTCTAGGGTCCACAAATCTGCAAGCAGAAGTGGTGAAAGGTGGTGATGATGGATGATGGAGTTGCTGGTGACATCCTTTGTTTTGGACCATCTAATCAAATATTACAGGGTGAGTGTTTTTTTTTTTACTTTCCCTGGCAAATAAACAGCATCGTTCCAAACACAGTACAAAGGTGGACTATACTTATATATGTATATAATCATGGTCACACACGTGCAATGTAAAGTCTACAGTGTAGCTCACTCTCATTTGGTATTCAAAGGTTTTTGGTTTGACCCATGTCCGATAATGATGAACCTTCTCATCATGATTATTATCTATGGAGCTTTATCAGATAGGTTTGGCTAAAATGCATTGATTGAAATAATGGTTATTCAAGAGATTAGATTGAGAAATGTACTAATCTTATTGTGTGGAAGATTCTACACTTGAATGGCACTCATTGAGTAGTTTTCATTTAATAAGTTCCAATTAATCTATAAATGAGGACATATTGTAAACTATATAAAGTAATAAATATAACAGTCAATCATATATTTATAAGTTTAAACTTTTAAATCAAATAATGTGTTAATTTTAATACAGAACTATGGGTACCTTATGGAAATGATGTGGTAGAAATTGATAACAATAATGGGTTATAAGTTTAAACTTTCAAATCAAATAATTGTAGTGTGTGTTAATTAAATACCTAACTATGAGCACCTTATGGGAATGATGTGGTAGAATTTAACAACAATAATGAGTTAGAGTATCCACATCCTAGATCCTTAACATGAGTTTTTAGGCGAAGAATCTTACTTTTTGAGATCCTTACATATGTGGAGGGTTTTTTCGATTTTTTGAGATTCTCTATAAAGGAATCGAAAAAGTGAGTTTCTTTGAAATGTTTTATTATTATTTTATAAAAAATAATGTACTTTATAAAAGTAAATGAGATCCATAAAAGTATAAAAAGAAAGTTGCCCATTCATATTATTGCAACACAAAGCTGAATAGGGAATCGATGGATGTATTTAGACGAAACATAAGTATTTTGTTTGTCTGAAAAAAAAAAAATAAAGTGACCTTTTTCCCCCAATATAATAAAAATTATAGTTTTACAACCTAGCCTAATTACGATCAATGGTGATTATATTAGTACCGGCGTTTAATTGTCTAGTCAGATGACAGGAGTAGGTTATATGCTGCAAGGTGGTGGTTCACTAAAGCAAAACAAATCATTTAATTCATTTTTGGCATATTTTTTATTTAATCATTTTAATGTCATTGGCTATTAGCATTATGCCACACCATTTACCTCTAGAAACTAAGTTACTTCACTGTATAATACTTAACCATGGTAAATGATAATGACAACTCCTAAAAAGTATTTACAAACTAAGAGAACCATGGTAAATGATAATGACAACTCCTAAAAAGTATTTAAACTAAGAGAATCTCTTTCTATAAGTAATGATTTTTCTCAATATTAGGAATTTAAGATCCCACCGGACATGTTCTTGTAGGTACCTGACTTGCTCAATCTAATAAATATCCAATAGCATATTACCTTACAAGGTTTGTGATAGGTTTTGAGATGGATATAAAACCCATTTGGAAGCCGAACCCATTAAAAGAAAAAAAATTATTAAATCTATTTCAACCAATAAAATTAAAAATCAACCCAATTTTGAGTTTATATATTTTCATGTGTCAATTTAATTAATAAATGATATATGCATTTTCAAATTTATAGTTCGATTTAATAAATGGTATGTGTGTTTCTAGATTCGTAGAGCATTCAATTTTAAAAATATTTGATTTTAATTAATCATGGTGACCCGTTATAATATTAAACTAATGGAGAATAAATTTAGAAGAATTTATTCCATGCACAAATATTAATGGAAACAATTTTTTTCATGAGCAAACAAGAAGATAATTATGGGGGTGTATGCTATAAGAAGAAGGTTTTCTTTTTTTATATATATAACTTTAAACATAAAACTATTATGTCATGTTTGATATGTGAGAATGATTTGGAATGTAATAGGTTTTGAAATGACAAATCCATTCTTATGTTTGGAAGTATACATATAATGAAATGGAATTGAATGACTATAAAGCGTATATGTTTGAAATATCTCTAGTAATAAATGTAAATTATGAATATGTGATAAGATAAAAACATAACTAACTACATATAATTAATAACGTTTTAATGGAATCGTAATTCCATTAGTAGAATCAAATTCTCCTTCAAAACTAGAATCATCGATCTAAGGAATTATGATTTCAACTTCCAAAAGTGCATAAAAACATCGAAAATGGAATAAAACCTAGAATTGCAATCCCATTACTATGTACCAAACTTGATGTTATAGTTGAAATATTATTGGGCTTGTCGGTCTAAGGTTCTGATTCAAGTACCCTATAGGGTCATAAGGTAAGTTTTGGGTTTATAGACAAAAACATTATAAGGTTTGAGACGAGTTTTGGGAACCTTACATGGTATCAGGTTCGAGTTCGGGTTTAGGTTTTGGTTTTATAAAACTCGTTTCAAAATTGTTTTGGTTGTATCTCTACTTAGTATATGTACTCATTTTTATTATGACTAAATACCAAATTTATAACTAGAGTTATGATTATGTCGAGTTGTGATGTGCGCTTATCGATCGTATCAAATTATAAATTTATAAACCCAATGAAATCTAATGACTGGGCTAAACAAGTGTACCTATCTAACGTAACACCACATAAGATTGCATAAACGTTCATGATCCCTATAGTAAAGATTAAATCTTTATGTAAAAAATCGAAGTTTCCTTACCTTTAGGTGAAACATACAATTTTTCATTTCATGAGGATCTATCCTATTAGATGAAATCTCTTTTGATCTAATAAGAATGAAACATGTTATTAATTCTATGCATAAATCAATCACAAAGCAATAAAATCACATGAATAGATACAAATGTATAAACTTTTTATTAATCAAAAAGCAATTCAAATCACGTGGAGGTTTAGGGTTTCACAAGATGCTGGGTATAATTATCTACTTCTCCATGGAGTTTACTATAAGAACAAGAAATCTAAAGAAAATAGAAGTAATAATGGTATAATAATAAAACCCTTATAGATGTCTTGTGATCTCCAATGATGCTCAAACAATTCCTCTCTTAAAGTTCGTCATTTTTCTTATAGAGTTTTTAGAATGACTAAGAATGATAATTACCCCTCCATTACGAAATAAAGCAAGTATTTATAGTTTTAGAAATAGGGGTGGTTTAGCTGCTTAGGGTTGTGCACTTTAAAATGAAATAAAAATTAGCAATCTAAGCTCTGCACAGCTCCTGCATAGGCATTCTTGTGGCCGTGTACTATGGAGTTTCTTCTTCTCTTCTTTGGTCAAATTCCCTCCTTCAACACTACTGTCTACACAACTTGTGCAGCAGCTGGGCTACACTTTCCAGATGTATTCCAATCATTTTTTCCCTTTCACCGCTAGTCATGCTAAAGGTTGTGCACATGTGAAAATCATCATTTTCTATACTTTGCCCAATTTCGCCTCATTGTTGCTCGTATCAGCCTCAAATCTTTTGAACATCTTCTTTAAGCCCATAAATAAATAATTAAGCACCTAAGTATCATTTTCTTGATAAATTCATGCAAAATCTATATAAAATGATATCTAGTGAATATTAGAAATAAGGGTTTTTTTACAATTATCAAATCAAAGTAATACAATGTTTAATTCAAACTTGAGTTTGATTCAAAATTATAAATTTGTGATCAACTCAACTTCAGTTGAGTTTAGAAAGATGAACCACATACCTAAGTTCAATAAGAAGTGATAACACTACGAGTTCAAACTTGTTTAAATTAGATTTTTTTGAAAATAAATATTTATATTTGAATTAGAATTAACATTGGATAAAGCTTCCATCCTTGACGTGCTAGAAGCTTTCCATGTTGATTTTTAGCATAATATTGATTTTAAACTCAACTCGAACTAAACTAATATGTAAGCTCAAATCAAGTTTGATTAGACTTATAAATAAATTGAGTTAAAAATTATAAAGTTTAAATTTGACCCGATAAACTATTCAAATAATGTTAGCTTGAATTCAATTTGATAAATCACTGAAGTAATTTGTGTTTGAATAAGATCAACTGGTACAAAGTCAAAATCATATAGTGTATGAATTGGTTTAGTTTAATTACACCTCCACTTTCAAAACTCCTTTCACACACCTGTGCTCGGCCTAGAATTTACAAATTAAATAAAAAAAAAACCAAGGGGATTGAACATAGAGGAAGGGGGAAAGGATTGTAGTACTACTAATGCGTGGTTTAAAATAAAATAGAAGAAAAGAAGGAGACTGTGGTATTACGAAAGTCATCTATCCACACCCCCTTCATAGATATTCTTCACTTCTTCAAAGTCGTCGTTTCCTATTTCCACAAGGGCAATATTATAGTAGAGTTTTATCTTATCATTTCCTTGATTATGGTTTCAAATTGGAGTCATTCCATGTTTTGGCCTTGTGGGCCTACGGCAATATAGTCGTTCCTTAAATTTCGCGGTGGTTTTTTGAAAATATGAGAATCACAAATTCTTCTTCTTCTTTTTTAATTGTCATTAATGGTTTAATAGAAAAGACTGGATTTTCTTAACGGAGTAAAATGCTCGCCCACTCTTGTCATTGTGGGTGATTATGCACACAACCCAATAAAATCTGAAAAAATTTGAGCAAAGTGTAACCCTCCTATCGGAAAGGTAATAAATTGTTAAGTTACCTCTTAAAACTTTGATGATAATAAAAAGGAGCATGGAATGTATAGATCGGATCTAAAGTGTAATATTAATTTGTCAACATAAAGTAAATTTTAGAAAAAAAAAAAAAAAGCAAACCTTAGAGAAAATATTAGTGCATTTAATAGCAATCAAACCACACATCGAGCAAAGTCTTAAAAAAAATCATGCACAAAACTATTTAGAGTGAATCTCAAAACCTATAACTGCAAGAACAAAATTTTAAACCGAATAATCATGAGATGTTTTAGGTTCGATTAAAATCAAGTTATTTTGATTAAGTGGAGGCTAAGCTCCATAGTTAAATATTTTGGTAATATATTCAACGTGTTACACCAAGTTTGATAATTATATTCACGAGGATTAATTGTTTTTGCTCAACCATGAATTTTTCAAGTTTATCTATGAACTATTTTCGCCAATTTAATTTTGGATTATTTTTTCATATTAGAAAAGGAGGCAGCATGCTTAAGGAACTAAAAAACAGCACCTCTAAGAAAAGAAACTCCTCCCAAATCTTCAACCATAACATGCATAACCTAAGAAGGAGGAGAATCCAAAGCAAAAAGGCCTTGAGGAAGATTGAAAGCATGAGAGGCCATGACATCCGTAGCTCTATTTCCCTCCCTATAAGTGTGTTGCAGTTGAATCTTCCATTGTCTATCAAGAAGAACCTTTATATCACGAATTAAAGGAAAGACAACATTAACTCTAACATTATCTTGTTGCACCATTTGCACTAGACATCACCACGGGGCGGTTCCGAACCGGGAACCGCCTCGAACCGTCACCGGCGGTTCCTGACCCGGGAACCACCCCGTCGGTGACAGTTTCGAACCGTCTAAGGACTGCTGGAACCGGCGGTTCCAACGGGTCCGGAATCGCCGGAACCGGCGGTTCCAACTGGTCCGAAACCGCCATATATTTTAATTTAAAAAAAAAAAAAGACATGCAGGTTTCTCGGAAACCGTTTCTAGGCGTGGGGCGTGGGGCTTTTGGGGGGAGGGGGTTGGGGGGTATAGGGGTTAGGTTTTCTTCATTTTTTTCACCAAAAAAAAAAAAAAAAAACCGGTTCACGTGGAACCGGAACCGGAACCGCCAGCCAGAACCGGCGGTTTCTTGGAACCATGAACCGCCCCGGCTCTGGCGGTTCCGGTTCGGGTCCGGATTGCCAATAAAGAATCAAACCATGATATAAACCCCATAATTCAGCTAGCATCGTTGATCCAGGTATAAGATTAAAGCAAAAACCCCATATCCAGTCTCCAGCCTCATTGCGGATTAAATCTTTTGCGGTCGCATTTCCTAATGAAGGATTAAAGGCTCCAACCATATTGAGCTTTACCTATCCAGCTAGAGGATGGTTCCAACATATATAACGCTACTCTCTAGACATTTGTATACTTTGCACAGCCAAACTAGCATTAACAAACACCTTAACTTGTTGTTTAATAGCCATGCTATGATTTGAGTGTTCAACAAAATTTTCATCAAATAGAAGTTTTGTTTCTATGATTCCAGATATACTAGCATCGAGTATCAAATAAAACTGTCAATGGAATTGTATTACTATAATAATCTTTGATAAGCAAATTCATCTTGAACCATTCATCAAACTGTAGGCTAAAAAAAGATCATTAAGCTCAGCTGGCACAAGACGATCCTAAATACTCCTAGCCACAACACAGTCTCTTAGAACATGAAGCTGTGATTCATAATGGGTTGATAAACAGGACATAGAGGCTTATCTACCATATTTCTCCTCCATCTCTCTTTGTTTGTAAGGTGCCTTTTATGGCCAGTGATCCATAGAAGGAATCTAATCCTCTTAGGACCTTCCTACCTCTAAACAATTCTCCATAGACCATACTCTATCAAAGAATCATAACCTGCCACTAATTTATAGGCTGACTCAAGAGTGAAAGCCCCTTATTTGCACAATTTCCAATATAGTAGGTTTGGACCATCTTCATCCCTTGGAGGTTTTATTGGAAAAATATATCTTAAAACTTGAGCACGTTGCACTGAAGCAAACTCATTCCAACACTACTGTCCATTGTTAGTCATATAAAAATTCACAGGTCTTCTTAGCACATCATCTAGTAGATTAATAGTGAGAAAATCAACAAGATACCCAATAGTAGGGATCCAATGATCAGTCCAGAATCGAGCATTGATACCATTGCCCAATGCCCAAACACGACCCCTTTTCAATTTATCCCAAACTTTTTTTATACCCCTCCATAAATTAGACTTCTTACTAGTTTAAGGACAAGAAGACATAAAAGATTTAATCCTATACTTTCCTTTGAGCACTAGACTCCATAACGAGTTCTCCTTAAAAAAAATGCCTCAGGCCATTTTAAACATGAATGCTTCATTAACCCATGCCATTTTCCTCAAGCCAAGACCCTCACTTAGTTTAGGATGACAAATTGTATTCTAATTTAATAAATGTATTTTCATTTCACCTTCTTTATCTCCCCAAATGAGATTCTGACACAGTCAATTTCTTAACAAATAGAAATGGGAAGAGAAGTTGTTTGCTTGATGTAAAGAGGAAGAGCACTTAATGCAGACTTGGCCAAAGCAGTACGACCTACCATAAAGAATTGGGAAGGTTGAAATGCAGTCTATTAGGTAAGAGTAAGACTCTTTTGAGGTCTCCTATGAATAATTGGAACATTGAGGTACTTACCCAAGGATGGAATTGCCTTAAAACCAAATTTATGCTCAATCTCCTAAGCCAAAGTAGGATTAGTATTAGGAGAAAAATAAATTAGAGTCTTTTGCCCACTAATATGGTGACTAGAAGCATCACAAATTTTTGTAAGACCAAAGATATAACTTCTACTTGATCTATCAAAGTTTTTGCATAAAGGACCAAATCATCAGTGAAGAACAAATGTGAAATCTTTGGTGCATTACGAGCAATTAAAAGTGGCTTCCAATTGCCACAATAACTTTATCCTTTATAAGATGACCCAATCTCTCTATACATAAAACAAAAATGTATAGAGTAATGGGGTCACCTTGATGAATTCCCCTAAAGGGAGAGAACGCATCATCAATATCCCATTCCAAGCCACCTCATAGTTGGAGTTCTAATACAGGTCATCAATAAACTCCTCATTTGATCTAGCAACCATGCAAGTCTCAAAGTATCATCAATACAGCTCCAGTTCAACCTGTCGTATGCCTTTTTTAGATCCACTTTTATCTTCATTCAGCCTGAAGCTCCTTTTTTTATTCTTCATAGAGTGCATAGCTTCTTGAGTGATGATAATATTGTTGGAAATATGTCTTCTCGGGATAAAACCAGATAGCATCAGCTCCTTAAGCTTGTTCATGATTCTTTTCATTCTATTTGCAAAGATTTTAGCAATAAGCTTGTACCTAACATTACATAAGCTTATCAGTCGAAACTCAATAAGCTTTTTCATATTATCACATTTAGGAACTAGGACAATACTTGTATCATTTGTGTCATTTGGAAGGATGTCAGTTCCAAAAAATTCTTTGACCATATTACGAACTCCACCACTAACCACATTCCATTGAGATTGATGAAAAAATAGCTTGGAATCCATTTGGCTCCGGTGCTTTAAGGGGGACATATCAAACAAAGCTATCTTAATTTCTTCATTCTCAACTTGTTTATCAAGCATAGAAATATCCTCATTAGATAAGGGGGGAAAGACATACTAGGACTGCATAACAAGTTATCACTTGAAACTTCCTCTTCACACAGTTTTTTGAAAAAAAAAAAAAACAAATGGCCGCCATCTGCAAAGTATCAACATCTGAGACCCATTAGAATTGTCACACTGAGACGCTTCCTTATAGCTTTAGCACGCCTACGGAATAAGCTGTGTTACAATCACCTAAGTTAACAAAATCACTTGAGGCTTTTTGTCTCCAAAAAAGTTCTTCCTATAACAAAACTTCCTCCAATTCTTTTTCATATTCAATTTCTAATCTCTTTAAATTAGAGGTACAGTGGGTCTCTAAGGCTTTCTGGATTCCACCAATTCTAGCTAAGAGATTCTTCTTTCTTTTAAAAATACTTCCAAAGACATCCTTATTCTAAATAGAAACTTTTTGATGAATTCAACAAGTGGAGAGTCTAAATTTTTACCAGGTTCCCAACTATTTTGCATAAAAGGTTTCCAATCCACATGAGAAATCCACGGCACCAGAAATATAAATTGAGGATTTCTGACCTAGAACGACAACTGCTCCTTGGATGAATAAAAATAGGTTTGTGATTAGAAAAGACTTTTGAAAGATGCAGCACTTTAGTATCATGAAATTTGTGGACCCATTTTATATTGCGCACAACTCTATCAAGCCTTTCAAAAAGTGAACCATGATTGCATGGAAATCTTAACCCATGAAACCCTAGATCACTCATATTGCAACTCTCCATCTAGTTATGGAATTTATAACAAGGGTACAACTCCCTACTTAAGCTTCCTCTCTTCTCCCTTGAAAGAAAAGCATTAAAATCTCCAGCCACAATCCATGGAGAATTATCTATCATATTCAAATTCCTCAAAGCTTCCCAAAAAAATTGCCTCAAATGAATATTAGGACTTCCATAGATAACTGTAAACAAAAAATGATTCAACCCACTTCCTTTAACTTCCATATGGGCAAATTGAGAATGATTAGCAACAATAGAAACACTAACCATCTCACTCCAGCCAGTCCAGATACCACCTCATAATCCTTCTGCTCTATCCTATGAGAATAATCAAAACAAATTTTTTAAATAACTCTATCTACTCTAATTCCACTCAATTGCAGTTTAACAGGACCAACAAGTTTAGGCTTATACAGCTAAATCATAGGTCTTAGAATTCTGGGAAAAGCTTTGCTATTTGTCCCTTGGCAATTCCAAATTAAAATAAGACAATCCATAAATATGAGGAAAAACATGAATAAATAAAAGACCTAAAGAAGTCAATGCTCACTAAAAGGTAAGTCATACATTTCATCATCTTGCTTCTTCAAGGTAAGAATCACTTTGATTGCAGCATTATTCTGATCTAGGTTCTCTTTATATTGTAGTAAGTCTATCTTCCGAGCTGAAAGACTTCCTTAATTTGGTTTCCTACTTACCGTTTTCATTCGCAGTTTGCCTTTGACATTGATGGAACCTTTCTTCTCTGGTGGTCTTCCCCCACATCCCAACCCACTTCGAATAGAATTATTCACCATCGGTAAAGAAAGGACAGAAGATTGTTGTAAACTAGTCAGAGAGAGAGAATTATCCAGTTTGAATACTATATGATTGTTAGTATCCAAGGAAGTCCTTTGATTAACAAAAGTCTCTACATTGGGTCGAGATGGTAAGCCACTTTCAGCTAGATCCTGGCCAATAAACATTGGGTTAAAGACCATACTTGTAGGCTTATTAATTTCTTGAGTTGTAGGCAGAATTTCCTTAAGATTGTTAGAGTTGTCCCAACTTGTAGAATCCTCAAGACTTTCACCATTATTAGCAATATTAATCAATGGGCCAACCTTTTTAGGAGAAGCCTTCTTTTTTATTTTATCTACTTTCTCCAATAGCAACCCAACATCAGTTCTATTATTAACATCTCTATTAAAGGAATTCTCCATATTTCCATTTGAAGTAGCCTCTTGATTGGCCGTACCCAAATCTTCTTTATCTCTTACCATATTATCATGATCCAAATCTTGGAAATTTGTTAGTCTTAAACTAAGATTTATGCCCATCAATTCCAGCCATTACTCCTTTTTTTCCACTCTCGTTCAAGATGTCTTTATTGATCTTTCTTCTTCCTCATTTTGGCATATGCATCTATGACCCTAGAATCACCTTCCTTTGCTAATCATCCCTACCTTCTCCAGCTACCATATATGTCCTGTCATGCCCACCATTATCACCATCTGAGTTAGCAACATAATCTTTCTTGGTTCCCTCATGATTTATTTTTTCATTGCAAATTTATGAAACATGACTATATTTCCCGCAATAATATCAAATAGTGGGAATAGCTTCATATTCAACATTCTGTAACCTTTCATCAATCATTATGTGGGACACCAGTGGTTTTTTTAGATTAACCTCTACTACTACCTTAGCAAACCTACCTCTCTAGCCTTCCTTGGTATTATAGTCAACCTTTATGAATGTTCCTATTACTCTAGTAATAGCCCTAATCGCACTTTTATTATAATAGTGGATTGGTATACTAGGAAGCTTAACCCAAGCCGTGACAAAACTTGCATTCTTCCCATTAGTATCAAAAGAAGGACTCCATGATTGCATTGTTAAATAATGTGCAAGGATAATCCAGGGACCACCTACCAAAGCATTAAGGCAATCTCTGGAATTATTAAGGCGAACTAAAAAATAGTCATTATCCAAATCAACCATCTTAAAATCACCAACTGGCTTCCGCAGGGTTTCAATTCTATTCTTCAACATATGATATCCAATTATTCTTCCCAACAATTTTACAACAACATAATTCTTCATAGCATCGGTCATTAAGTTATGAGCATTGTTAGAGAAATTCACTGTAGGAAATCCATCTTCCTTTGTAGTCATCACATCGTCATGCTTAATAACAAAATATGAAAAATAGCACTCCATACCTTTCTTCTCAGCCTTCCCCATTAACATGTCCTTAAAAGAGATAGGAGGAGTATGGAAACTACCATCCTCTTCCCTATTTCTCACCTTCTTGGTAGCACATTCTTTGTTAGAAAAATCGAGTACTGCTTGCTTTGGTAGCACTGGAGAGACCTCCATTTTTTTTTCTTAGGGTCACAAAGTAAAAAAAAAAAAAAAAAGATTATATAAACGTTAATTTCGGATTATTACTAAAGCATTTCAAGCCAAAAGATATGTTTCTTATGAAGTCAACTTTGAAGCACATTTGATACAAATTTTATCAAAGTAAAATTTAGGAAATTCAAATAAGGTAAAGTTCTAAGATATGCTCCTTTAAAATGGGATACTTAAGATATAAATGTTAATACCATATATGGTAAGTTTTTATGATAAATATCATAATTTTAGGAGGACATTTATCTTCAGATGGTGAACCTCAAATTCGAATTTATCTCTTCTTAGTTGTTGAAGACCATAAGATATAAACTCAAACAATTCAAATTTTCAAGACACTAGACAATGAACAATCATCATCTATTCTTGCAATAATCTTAAATTTCTATTTCCCTTTGTTGAATTTGAGTGAATTAGTCAAGGAAGTCAAATTATTTTAAATCCTCTTGATTGTATAATTGTTGTAGTGTGAGAGAGAGAGATTGCAAGTAGGCTCTAAAATACAATTTACAGCTTGAGTTGAGCTAGATAAACTAATTAAGGTGAATTGAGTTTGAAGAATGGTTATTAAGCAGCTATTGTAATTTTTTTTAATTGGATATGGTGCAACATATCCATATAGAAGATAGGGTCCCAACTTGGAGTTGAAAGAGTTGATGTGGATATAACGTCAAATCACTATATATCGATTCAGTAATCTCCTTTTAATCAACCCAGCCATTCCCTCCCTTTTGTTGATTATTAATTTGAAATCTGCATAAATTGTGACCAATAATATTGTTCTCTATATAGATTGTAAAATTAAACACACATTTTTGCCTCACTTATTACTCACAACTTGCATAATTTAAAATTTCCAAATGGAGGAAAATGATGTGCAACACAAAGATATTATAAATGTTTTATATATGTCATTTTTTAAAGAGTCCATGTGGATCATCATGGAATCTTTGGTTTTATCACCCATAATATGAAATCACGTCTTTCCATATAAAATTAAGAAGTCATCCGACTCTTCGTTTTCGTAATAAAAGTTTATATGCCATAATCATTTTGTTTCTAGATTGTGGTATTGAAAAATTGTTTGATTTGCATTATATGGAGTATGTCTACTCTAGATCAAGGATTTATATTACATTAAACGTGTATTATATTATATTATCTATTTTTTTCCTAGTAATTTCTTGCCTAGCATAGTTTGTCGTTTGTATAAGTGAATAAAAACAGAATGTCACGAGAGGTGGACATTTTCTGCCAAATTAGGTTTCACAAAGAGGTTGAGGGTCCTTAGTTTCCCAATTCACGGAAGCAAAAACTTGAAATTGGGACAATAGGACATGGGAATCATACGTCAGTTGTCAACTTTTCGATTTTGTTGTGTTCGACGACATCTCGTCGAAACAAATAGTTTCCATACAGGAAGCAAGAGAGATTCTGAACTCAGACCCATTTTGCAGGGGATATACATAATTAAAATAGTGGTATCTGTACTTCATTGATTTGAAATTTATTGGATGTATTACTTGAATATCTAAAATACCTAATAAAATTATACTAGCACTCTCTTTTGTATTTGATGCATTGAGTGTATAAAGGAAAGTGGTATTTTAGTGTGCATATGTGAGCTTTTACTTTTATACACAACTAGTTTGTTGAATCATCTTGTCTAATTGAATATCCTTGTTTTTGTACATGAGATTAGATATGGTTGTGGTTCAGTTTTGAACTTGAAAGATCACTGATAGCTCTAGAATAGAAATTGAATAAGTTGGGCATTTATAGAATCGGCTAAAGAACCATCGTTTTTTCAATTCTTATGAGGTTATCCGCTCAAAACCATGTGTAACCAATGGATCCAAGCGATTACATTAAAAATAGCAAATAAAGAAAATAATTAAAAAGTAATATTAAGTATATAATTATTAATTTTAAACTATTTTATTTGAATAGTAACGATTTTACCCTTTCATAATATTTAATGTGCTATTACTAACTATACAACAAATAAATATAACTTAAAAGTATATATAATTTAGTTATATAAACTTATCCTAAAGTAAGATCCCTTTTCTTAATAATTTGAGACTATTTTTTATTATAATTTTCTTTTGAATCTCTAGAATATTTTATAATTTCACACCACAAACATTATTATTAATGCTGATTGTGTTAATATTTGTATATAAATAAGTACGCATCCTAAATAAATCATTTTAAAAATTGGTTATATACTTTAATACTCTTGGATCCAATTCTTATTTTGAGTTTAAAATTATATTATTAAAAACTAAAATTCATATATTTTATTTATTTTAATTTTAGCCTGAAAAAAAATTTGGTTGTTCCACAGTTCTAGAACCGGACTACGGCCATGGGAAATGATTCTAATTTCAAATTCTTAATTTCAAAACCTACAACCAGTGATTCTGGTTCGATTCAAAACTATGTTAATGTCTACATGAGATGTGTCAACAAAATCATCTAATTTTGCGCCAACATTGAAATTGCACTATTTTGTTATTTGTCAAAATACATAAATAAGTCATTCTTACCTTATCTGATGAGCAATTAAGTCCCCAAGCTTTGTTATATAATATTGAGTTGGTAGGCTTTCATTTTTATTTACACCGAAGTCTGATGATCTTTTTTTTTTTTTTTTTTAACAATCTCAAAATTTACATTCTAAAATCACTACAAAGCTCCAAATTTAAGCAAATAAAAATTCAAAAAAATATGTAAGAGCTCAATTGAGGTTTAATTCTAGCCCAACTAGATTAACAAGGAATATTACTAACAAAATGGAAACTCTATCACTGTTCATAAAATTCAAAGGCTTAATCAAACTAATATGAAAGTTCATGTGCTTAATTACACAAAAAGCAAAGATTTTAGGGACTTATTGCATATTTTGTCTATATTTTTGTCTAAGAATAGAAAATGGGCAATTTTTTTCCTACAAATTTAGTAGATAGATATATTCATGTCACTAAATGGATGAATTTGCTTTGGGTGTCTTAGACTCTTAGGTACTACTCTTATTTTCTTAATTCTTATTTTATATGATAAACCTTTTACTTCTAGAAACTAAATTTGCATACCGTTAATTTATGCGCTTTTTCCAATACCGTACTAAATTAAGAAAATAAAACTTAATTAATATATGTTATGTGTATTTTTTTTGTAAGTAATCTAAATAATAAATAATTTTAAACATTTTTATCTTTTTAAGTACATGTAATACAAATACATTATCTGCAGGTTATACTTTCTACAAATGAAAAATGGTTATCTTTCACCCTAATGGGGCAAAACATACCATATAATATAGATTATAAGGACAACACGACAAAGGCATATTTAGAAACTTAGAATACTATCATCAAAATTTCAAAAGAACTTCTATAAAATTGTTGGATCAACTATTTGATTATTAAAATAAATATAACAAGCGGCATATTAAATATTTTAGTAATACAATTATAATTAAATATAAATATAAATCGTTAAATAACTGATAGAATCAATCACATTAAAAAGATCAGAGGATAATAGTGTGCAACCTAAATTCGAAACCTCCCATAAGCTTTTTATCGTAGGTGTAAAGTAAAAAAATTAAAACAAAATATTAATATAAAATTATCAAGCTTTATTCCATTGGATAAAATATGTATATATAATTGGTAAAGTCATTTTTTTGGGAGTATTTGTTTGCCCCTCCTTCAAAAGGAAATTATCACAATATAGTTCATACAAATTTAAACACCAACCTATCATCACAAAATCCTATTTAGAACATGCAATTTTAAGAATACACTAAACTCGCATATAGTAGCTGCAATTTACATAAATTTGAATTGTTGAAAAATTAAATCTTCAACATGTGATATTTTTTAATATATTGTCAAATAAAACGTTCAGATGAGATTTTCTAAGAAAATTAAATCATATCATCATCATGTGATTCTGTAACGGTATTATGTTAATTAATTTTATTTAAATCTTATTATGGTAATTAATTTCTTAAAGAGTTGCAAACAAGAAAAAATCATCATATATTGAGGACAACAAATATCTATCCATGAATAATAATGCTATATTTTCTTAAAATCATTAGGTTACTATTGTCAATAATATCCTGTACATTTATTTATAGCTAAGTTAGGGTGGGCGTGGTACAAGTTGGTGCAGTTCATCTCCCAAACCAAACCAAATCATAATATATATTTTAATTTTTTTTAAACCCAATCATACAGTTTGGTTCTTTTTTTTTTTTTTTCCGAACCCATAAGAATTGATGTAGTTTAGTTCACAATTCATACCATTATATCAAATCAATAAATGAAATTATACTAATTAATTGGACAATTTGTTTTCTTCCAATTTCACATTATTTGTTTTCATATACTTGAAACTAAAACTATATTTATGCAAGGAGTTGCAATGCAATCAATACATTAGACCTATATAGTATTAGTCAAATGTAATGGTAATAGACCATTTTCTTTTTCCCTTTTCCATTTACTAAAACACTTGCGTATGTGGTTTGTATTAATACAAGCAAGACTTTAAAATTAGCAAGTTGGAGCGATATATCCCTTGAAATCTTAAGTATGAAAAACTTATTGCTTCGCAATCACTTAGATATTTTTCTCATTATTTTCTACATTATTCTATAAATATGCATCTAGAATTTTTTTTTCTATCTTTCCTAATAGTGAGCGTAAATTTTCAAATGACATAATGTTGATACTTAATAAAATCGATCGTTTGGTCTAATTTGGATCAAACTGCAAACCGTTTTCTTATTCTTATGATTGAATACACGTAAATTGATCCATTTAAAAAAAAAAATCGAATTTTCTATTTAATTTAGCCTGGTTTAAAATGTACTCGTGATTCCATTGATTTTTTACATAGCACTGCACTAAGTGGCTAGATGAGAACAATCAATGTTCCACAACCACATGATTAGATAAATTTACTCTAACATCTTTAATTTTTCTCAACCTCAATTTGTTCCTTAGGTAGATTAGTGACAAAGGGGTGAAAAACGACAATCACCAAAGGGAACTGCTCATAATGACCGTTGTCTTGGAGCCAAAAAGAGGTCAACATACAGGAGTAGTAAAAGAAATAAGTTTGACCATAATAATATTCATGACACGCCCCAAATGAGTAGGAAATAATTGCCACTTTTCTTTTACTTAGCTTTTGATTGATGATAACGCCACTTCCTTTTTGAACAATTTCGTACCAACTCACATGGTTTTACCTTGTTGGTGTTGGCTGTTTTTAGAGAAAATAGAATGACTAGAAACCCTTGAATGGATGACAGTTCACTACCCTAATTTTGTGCCGTGTATACTTTGAGACTATAGAGACTAGAGAGTAACTTTACGCCTTTTAGTTTCATTAGGTGAGACAATCTGTTTTATTAAGTGATTAGTAACAAAAGATATTAAAATATAAGAAATCGAAACTAAGCACCTCTTATTTTCTCCTTTTTTGAAGTAAAATTCAATACAGCTAGACTTAAATTAATTTGAATTAACAAAATCTAACCATGAAATGATTTAGGCTATTAATCTATTTGATATCATCAATTTAACTTGGTTTCTATAGTATCTAACCGGAATTTTCAAGTTAAAATGCAACTTTTTTATTTTCTTTTTTGAAGCATGGTAGTGCTCCAAATACTAAGTTTCAAGCCCTTGCCGAATGCAACAAAAACATATTTAGAATTCCGAATGTAAAAAACCAATAATACACAATATTGCGGATAATATTTTTCTCTTCTCTTTTTGATTAATAACGGCATGATATCCCTTTCTTTTCTATTTTCTATTTTTTTATGTATTTGTATTTTTCTAATTTTTTCTGTTATTTTATAAATCTAAACTTTACTATTTACAAAAGCTAAAACATAATTAAAATAACCCTACAACATTGTTTTTTCTCTTCAAAGATTGCACGTTTAACTAAAAAATTAAAACATAGGTGAAAGGAAAATAGAGGTTGAAAATTTGAAAAGCTCTCGTGACCCTTACTCTTGTGTTAACCTCCAATCTTGGTTTGACAATATTGCCAAAATCTTGGCTTTATCAACATTTGATACAACAACCAATGTTGTTCCAAAGTATTTGTTAAGAACTGTTGACTTATCTTTTTTAATTTTTTTCCCTTGCAATACTGCATGAAATGATATATATTTGGAATCTCATTTATATCTAACGGAATTCCATTAAATCAATATTAGAGAGAGTAATAATGATTCAATTATTTCGAAATTTGACTTTGTTGAACGACGTATTAATTCCCTGTCTTAATATTTTTACAAAGCTCCAAACAAATATAAGAAAGTTGATTGGCATGCAAAATCCTATTCAACAAAGTTATCTTAAGTATTGAATTTTGACCAATGCCTACTTTCTAAGTATAATGAGAATCCATGTTAGGGTTCTTAAATAACCATACGAAAATGCCATCACCTCTTTTCTTTTTCTTTTTACCCCATCAATCACCTCTTTTCTTTAAGAAAATAATTAATACCCATTATTTCTCATGTGAAATATTAGTAGTAAGCAAGAATATGTGAAATTTTAGTTATTATAAAATTATTATTCATGGTTATAGAAACTCTCACACATATCATTTTGATTTGTTTATACTATCACTCAATTGTTTGTGTGGCAAATCACTTCTAGTAAAGTTTTTCTCCCAAGTTATAATGGCGGACTTATTTCATATAAGATTTTGTTTTGTATACTATGTCACCAAATGCACACCACATGGATCAACTCTAACTTTGCATCCACAAAATGTTCTTGCTTAAACGCCATTTTTTTAAGTCACCTCCAAAGTAGTATTTATATTGTTTTTTCCTTTTATTCTTCAAAAGATTTATTAGTTTTGACTTGGATTTCATTTTCATACTATTCTTTAGATATAGACATTTTACCATTAATATTTATCCAATGAGGTTCATTCCTTTTTTTTTTTTTTTTGGCCAAATAAACATATGGCATGGCCCATAGATATCTTAGAGCTTGTGGTCTTATGAGTAGAGAAGCCAACCTAAGAAATGAGAGACGGGACGTTTTGTTTAATTTCATAGTCTTTTCAAGAATTGCAATCAAACATAGGACTATGGATTTGGATCCACCTCATTGGACAGTATCCCATGGACTTTTAATAGGCGATTCCGTCAAACATATTGAAACGCTGGAAGAGATAAGCAGCCTGTTTACTCATGCTATTATTACATTGTTTATCTAATAATTAAGAAAAAAAAAGTAAGAAATTATTGTAGAATAAAAGGTAAAATATAAAAGTAATATATTTATTATATTTTATTTTTATGATAGACAAACATGAATGTTAATGTGATGGTTTGTCCCAAGCAGGATATTTATTAAGAAAATAATGAACAAACCATGAATGATGGGTTTTTTTTTTTTTTTTCCAATAACCATCGAATAGTGTTTTAAATGCAATTAATCACGTTTAATAAAAATTTATATGGAATGATGGGGTATTTAGTAATTCTTCACTTAAAATGATATATATTTTTTCTAAAATTGAATTTGGTTTCATTAAATGGGGTTATATATATAATTAGTAATTATTTGGGCTTCATATGTGACATGACCCAATGAGTTTAGTTTATTTATTGGGGTGATTTAGAGAGATTTGTCTTGATGGGTTTGTAATAGGTATTGTTAAACTGGTCTGCCACATCGAACCTCTCGTAAGCAAACTCATGCATACAGAAAAATGACTATTAGCCTTCGGCCATAGTAAGCTCATTCAGGATAAATATATATTCAACTTACTTCATCTCATTCGTCAGTTAATGAGACAATCTGACGATAGTTATCCACTCCAAATATCTATAGTTATTCAATGACTTTTTTTCATGTTTGGCTTTTTGAGAGAGAAGACAAGCAATAATTTATAGAACAAGCTCTATCATAAAGGATCAAATAGGCAATATAGATGATTATTACTCCAATTTGCTCAAAAACTGTAAAATGATGTGCTAAGTCTACTCAAGCTCTTTGTCTATCATTTGTTCATAGGATACACTGGAATGGTCTATTCCTCTTCCCATCATTCTCTTCAAACCATCTCATCAAATGTCATCTTCTTGCTATAACTTTAAAATCATGTATACGGCATGGGTTCTATATGATATGTGCATAACACTTTAGGAAAACCACTACATCTATGGTCTTCATGCAAATTGTTTTCCAACTGGAGTAATCGTTAGATTATGCTTGAAACCAACTTTAAAGAATAAAATGGAAAAGAAAAAAAGAAAAAATAAAAACTAAGCTTTGAAACTAAACTAAAACTAAAACTCAACTAATAACTAATTGAACTACTTATATAGTAAAATAACTAACGAAATGACAATGAGCTAGCAGTAGCATCCACAATTAATAAATCATTCACTAATCGTTATGTCGCATTGTTTGTCTTAGCCATTCGGTTCACGAAGTTATTACCATATATTTGCTATAGCACAATGTAGAAGTTTCCGCTAATTATCAAATTACCTATATTTATAGTTATTCAAATCGCAATTTTACTATTCACTAGAATATATATAATTGATAAAATCATGCAAAATCAATAAAATTATAAATGTGTAGAATCGTACACTCAAATTCATAATTATACTTAAGGTTTGCTCCTACGTAATTTTTCCTTAATTTGATTAAGAAAAGACATATAAAATCATAAACTTGTAGAATCAAATATTTGACTCATAATTTTGACATCTATGCATATTTTCGTAATTGAAAACCAATAATTATATCAGCTTCGTGAAAATCTTAATAGCCATATAATCCAATTAAGTACACTCGTCCAAATTGAAATTCGATGCACAATGTACAATATATGAGAAGACCTTCAGGCCACATGACCTCCGAGCTTGGCCCAATAACAATTTGACGAGCTCTCATGATTTTCCATTTGAGCTTCTTCATTAACCCTAAGTTATTTTTCGCGACTGGCCCTTATATATATGTTGGGCTGGGAGCATATTTTTCTCAAATATAAAGCTGCCCCACTTGTCTTCCTTTCTTACGCGGTTGTGAAAACATATATGTGTGTGTGTGTGTTGATTTGTATTGAAAAAAAAAAGGAAAAAAAATTAACCCTTATGAAAATAATATATATCCACATTATACGAAACTAGCAGGTGATATACACAGCATACATGTTTTGAAAAACATTAAGTATTCTGAGAATCATGAAATTACTAATATATACCACTTATTATTTTAGATATCTTGTGTTGAGCATAGGAACTTTGCAATTTGCATATACACTAATGAAGGAACACACTTGGAGGACTTGCAACAACATACATCCAAACCAAAACCGTACGAATTTGGTTAATAGGTTTAATTTTCTAAACTTTACCCTTCATTAAACCATTATGTTTCCAATGTGGGACACTTTTTTCACTTAACTTACACTTGTATTCCAAAATTTTTTTCCTTAAATGTGAGTCTCTTCCATATTATTGGTTTGTAAGTAAGGATTGTAAGTTAGTGGTTAGCATATTAGTTTGTATAGTAAATTTATAATAATTTGCTTGTTTTAATAATCATATGTTTAACACTTACAATAATATAGGGGCTAATGTTAATTTGTAAATTACAAAATGAAAATATTATATATAGCAAACTGCATCAAAAGATATCAATTTTTTGAGAGGAAATTGAAAATAGGTATCAATGTTTGAGAATAATTTTATTTAAAGTACCAACATATTAAACAGTTAAAAAGAAGTATCAACATTTGATTAATGAGTCAAATAAGATATCAACAATTGATTATTGGTGGAAAATTAAAGAAAATTTAATTGAAAACTAATCAAAATGTTAATATCTCAAATAAACTTTGCAAAACGTTTATCATACACTCAATACACTTTGCTAAACGTTTATACTTTTTCTTAACTACTCAAAATACTGATATCTTAAATTAATATATCCAAATGTTGATATAATGTAATTTACCCTATATATATATATATATATATATATACACGCACACACGTACATACATACATATATATATATATATATATATATAAAACCTCATATTGACGATGAGCTATTTGGGTTATTCGTTCTGTATGGTCAATGGTCAATACCTACCGACTAGCTAGCCCATTGACCTCTAATGGATTTTGCTAGAGTTTAAAACACATGTCAATAAGGAGTTCATCCAACTTTTACAAAGGACTTTTTCGGTCATTGTTTTATTTTCGCTTTGATTTTGATTCAACACTAATTTGGCTGATAAGGATTAAAAAAAAAAAAAAGGAAACGGCATACAATTGTAAATAACACACAGATAATACAAATAACATTAGGAGAGACAATTACACCACTTAATTACTCATTCTTCAGAAACAGGCACTTTAACAAAATCATGGAAGTTGAATGCTATGTAATAATGCGGGGCTACTTCTTTCCATAATAGAACCCTAATTAAAATGCATAACATGATCGAGGGAAACTATATACCAGTTGATTAAATGCTCAAGAAAAAAATACCAAGCCAGGCCTACATGTACACTGATCCAATAAACCAGAAAGATAAAATGCTTTTACATGTTTCCCTTTTCTCCATAAAAATATTTAATAGGTAACACATACACGAGTATATACACATAGCGAGTAACTATCAATTATATTTTAATATATAAAAAAGATGATAAATAATTTTTAAAATAACTATAATACACTTTAAAAATGATTAATGCCCATTTACCATGTGTGTATCATACACGATATCTATTATCTTAAAGCGTTTATCCTTAAAGTCTTAAGGCTTGATTTTACCAATATAAGGCACTGTAACTGAGCCAATCCACAAAAACCCACCGTGTTCTTCTACCTCACTTACAGATTCAAACGTCTTGCCATTCTTTCCATCCATCATCTCCACCACCTTCCCATCCTCATCAAACTTTATGGCCACAGGGTCATGTGTAAACCATGGAATTTCATCTTGATATCCAAATGAGTTCTCTTTACTGTAAATGTTGTTTACATGAATATTCGAATGATAATCCCACTTTAGGGATCCTCTCAAACTATTGAGTGCAACCCAAAACTCACCCTTTTGGTTAGTTTTGATGTTGTCGGGATATCTTGCAAGTTGAGAAAATATTTCTAGGGTTTGGGATTTTGGACCTTTGAGGTAAATCTTCAAGAGTCTCATGTTGCCGGTTTCAGCTACCACTAAGAATGATTCGTCCTTGCTCAAGGCCAATCCATTTGGAAATGACAAATTATGTGCTAAGATTGCCACTTTCTTGGTTTGTGGATCATATTTCATTACTCTTCCTGTCGTGTCTCCACTTGCTATTGATACCATGAACTCCCTGCATAATGACCCTTTTAGTTAGCTTAGCTAAGCTAATATATAGGTAGGCTATTGTTTGACTAAAAGGTAGATAGGTTAAGCTAGAGATCTGCATGGGATGGTTTGGATCTAAATTTAGATTCAAATCATTAGTTCACCAATCTCATTTTGGTGGAACTAAAAGGCTGGATCGATTCTTGATTTTTAAAAACTGGTAGTTTTCTTAATATCGGTTCTGGTTGAATCAGAACCATATTGATGTGTAGGTGAAGATAATTAAGATAATGCTCTTCATCAATTGATATATCATATATATATATATTAAAGTTGACTTTGGATAGGGGTGTAAATATGATATTTTCAAATTTTGGATATATTTTATGATTTTGATAATTTTCAAGGAACAATATTACTTAAATACAATTTATCCTTTTATGTAATGTGCTACGCCCAAAGTCTTCAATCATAGTATGTATGTATGTATATACATATATATAAGCTGTAATATAATTATTTTTTCGTAAGTTCATACAAGAATAGCAATGAAATGTACTACTCTTAGCACTTCCAATAACTGGATTCAACTACTAAAATGATTTAGAAAGTTTTCTATTAATCAGATTATCAAACATGATGTATAGATAGATTGTCAACAAAGCTATAATTTAATATTTACTCAATAGCTTAAATCAAACATCATTAATCTTATGCCTGAATATATATATTGTGAACCCATTCCTTTATCTAATAATAATATTATGAAATTAATTTTTTGTGTATATATACCCCAACTTCGTAAAAAGGGTATCCAACATTGCATCAAAATTTACCAAGAGATCAAAGATTTGAGTGCTAGCAGATTAAGTCTATTACACCAATTCACTTTCCCAAATAAATAATACTATAATGAAATTAATTATTAAAAATTAAAATAGGGTTATAATAAGATATTCATTTGTTAAGTTTTTTTTTTATTTAAATAATAGTATTTTGAGTAAAAAATAATTTTAGTATTGAATTGCTATTGATAGGATGGAGTAATATAAATAACTTTTTTTTAATAGAATCACTATTATGATTAAAACATCACAATAGCTTTTTATAAGATATAAACTTGTAACGGAATTACTATCTGCAGCAAAGTCAAAGTATAGTTAATCTAGCCTTTTCTCCGGCCCTCGCTTTAGCAAGCTTGTTCAAAATTGCAGATTCCTCTTCTTAATTCCTCTCTTCATCATCCCTTCATCCACACAACATATTACATTATATTGCTCTTATGTCTATATACGCATACGTTGGTCCAATTGCAATTACGGTTATCCAGCGATGCCCACAGTACTCAGACAGGTTGCACGTTCAAAGTTGTAATTTATTGCAAAGACAGACATTATAAGGTCAAAGGATAGCAACTTGTGTTATTACCCCACAATAACTTCTCTCATATTCAGATCTAAAAAGCAATTTTTATGATGATCTTGAAATTATACTGATCTTTGTCCCTGTAAATAGCTTTTGGATTTCTTTTCCTCCACTCTATATTTGATAAATTATTAATAAATTACTTGAATAATGTAATTTTTCAAAAAGTTAGATTGTGTCAATAATTTCAATTATTTAGTCTTTGTAAATCATAATCTTAGTTTGGGCACAAGTGCGAAAAACTAAAAAAATTGTTTCAATTTTTTTTTAATAGTTACTTTATTTTTTATTGTCATGTCTATTTGTAGACGATTGTATTATATACGATTGGGTGTGCTATTTCATGTTCTATCATATCCATTCTGTGTTTCTCCATGTTTACTTTTTTTTGAGTCAATATATATTGATCAGTTTATGAATAAAATGTCTAATTTTTATAGGTATTTATTTTTAATAAACAATTTATTTAAAAATGACAAAAAGATAACAAAACAAACAGACATTACCATATCTAGAAGGGGAAAAAAAGAAAAGAAAAATCAAATATGATATTTTTCTATGGAAATTTGTACACGAGTCGATTAAATTGAGAAAATCTTTCTTTTTTCCTTTGCTTTTTCATATTTCAATAATTCAATGTCATACATTAGCTTTATTCAAGGTTTACCCAGCTAACTAGTCCAACCCCTAAAAGGGTATCTACCATTATTGGGCAATTATATGGTTGAATATTTATAAATTGAATTTCGACAAAAGTGAATTTTTTATGTTTTTGGGGATTTCTTAAGATTTTTATTATATAATTGTTTTATATTTTTAAGAACCTATGCTATGAGTGCATCTTATAACATATATTATATGACTTGAGCAATTGTTATTATGAGATCAAAAATACTCTGTCCGCAGCATTCTTCGTGTATCAATTCTAGGAGTGAAGTCACTGGATTTTTTATACAAAGGTGGACATAGGCATCTTCCCCGTCCGGGTCCAAAAAAAATATTAATCTGAAAATACCTCACGGGTGGCAAGGCGGGCAAGACCTATGGACCAGTTGATGCACAAGATAGGTCCTACAAATCCAATCCGCATTAAAAAAAATTTCACAAACCAAAAAAAAAAATTCTTTTTTTAATAAAAATTGAACACCATGGCCGGTCCTCCTCAGGTCCCAATTTCGACCTGACCCGAAGAGATGTCTAAGAAGACAACCTTATTTTTATTAGGCTGCACTAGACATGTCTCAGGTCGGATTTGAACCAAACACGGATTTGACTCGAGTGGATCGAACCCGTAGGGTCGATCTTATCTGGGAAGCGAACCTACCGAGTGCACGGGTCTAAGGTGGATCCACTTGGTGGCCTTGCAAATTTGGCGAGTCTGACCATGAAAAATGAAAAAAAAATAATTTTTTGAAAAATTAATTTAAATGGGATAGGTCTGACCCGTCTCGATCCACACCGAACCCCGTGGATCCACGAGGGGACCCACCCCGTCCTCCTTCACGGGACAATTTTCAGTCCCTTATTTTTAGACCCGGACCCGACAAATCAAATCATGAGTCAGACCCAACTCGTTCCAGAGATATGTCTAGGCTACACATCATAAGAATATAGATTAAGCAAACTTCATATAACCAATAAAACTAGATTCTTGACATAGAACTATTATTAGAGTTTCATACATGAGAATTGTTTAGCTAAGTAAATCAAAAACTAAATTTCTTAACTCTCTGTTTTTTTTTCCTATTGAAAGAGTTGCACACATGAGATGTGAAAAAATGGTTAACAAATGCTAAATAACTCTTTTAAAGTAACTTGTAAATAAAATAAAAAAATTCTTAATGGAAAGAGTTTTTTAAAATGGTTATATAACATATGATTGAACTTTTTAGGAAATCCAGCAATAAGGAGGGACAATGTAATTTTTTTTCTTTTCACGTGTTAAAACCTCGTTCGAAATCATGGAAGTTAAATATGCTTATTATTTGAGACAAAAAAAATGCTTATTTTATATGTAGTTGCTACTAACTTTCTTTACCCCCAGTTCTGGTACAGATGATTAGGGACGGTCTCTGGTTTGGTTATTACATGTCAACGCTCTATTGGTCAATTCATGCTCCAGACGCTAGTGAACTCAATCTTGCGGGCAATCCAAGGTCTGACTGGATCGTTGGATTTTTATTAGTATCGCATATATATCATATCTATATATTTATTTATATTATATTTATATAGTATCTATTTGATTTGTTTGTGAATAAAATTATTAATTTTTTATCTTTTTTTATAAATATTTATTTAAAAACTATAAAAATACGATACCAAAACAATTAGAATAACAGCATCCACATTCGAGGTCTTTAATGCGAATTCCTAAGTGAATTTTTTAAGGTCTTTATAAATATGAAGAATTCATTCAACTTTTTGTGGTTTTCTACGAAGGATTCTTAAAAATAAGTTTTTAGAATATATTATTGTTATTATTGAGTAAAAAAAATGTATTGTGTAAAAATAAATGAAATCCATAAAAATATAAACAAAAATGAATAAACTTATGTAATATAAAAAATTTTATAAATAAAGTAATAAAGTTTTACAACGGAAAATTTTTTTAAAATAATGATGTGGTATATTAAAAATCTTGTGAAAGTATTTAAATATAGATGCTCCAATAAAGCCATGCCATATATATATGGATATGTGTGTGTGTATGTATGTATATGTACGGCCAATATTTAATGATGATATGTGTCTGGTAAAGCCTCATTTAAGAACCTACGCCTTTTGTCGGTGTCAAGTTCAGACTATCTCAGGTCTCATTGCAAGATTCAGGATGATCATTGCACTCTAGTCTTAATGGTGGTACGCTATGATCAGAATAGATAAGGTACCCCATGCCACTGAAATACACTTCATGAGATGGGATGCCCGCTAACCCGATGAATAGCGGATAAATATTATTAGGGGGAAAAAAAATCGTCTTTGAAGATCGGAATTTTACAACAAAACGTTAATAGAATAACTTCAATCTTGCACATTAAATTAGAAACGATGATTTTTATAATTAAAATTTATTTTGAGAGATAGAAATTTTATTTATAAAACACAATTCTCTTATAGTATATATTTTAAATAATTAGTAAAAATAATAGATTATTTTTATAAAATTATCCACGTGAAAAATAATTTATCTGTATTTATCTTTTACTAATCATTGCACGTGTAATATATGGCATGCCACACTCAATGAATCTTTTTCATATACTATAAAGCAGACTGAAATAATTTATCGATATTATATGTAAAATGTATGAGAAAATATTTTTAGAAGGATATCAATATTACTATAATCGAAAGAAAACTATTTTTTCCATAGGTATTGAGCTGGATGGTGTCATCCTCAAACTTCTAAAATTCCAGTTTCAATCGAGTGTAGGTGATGCACTGGTGCTTCAACTCAATGCCTTATTATCTGAACGAGACTAATTTACAATCTAAAAAGTATTTTGTCTTTGGTAGAACTGACCTAGAGGGAGGCCGATAGGGACTCCAGTCTCTCGTCACTCAAACAAAAACTTTATTATTATAATATAAAAAAATATTATATTTTTATTTATAATAAAATAAGTTGGTTCCGCGTCCATCATGATCCTTAAGAGTAGCTCTATCTTTCACAATTTTTTTTTTTTCAACTCGGCTACTAATTATATAAATAATGTAGGACAATTTGAAAATGCATAGTCAAATATATGTTTATAAATTGTTATCGAATGAGCCCTAAGTATAATTATTGTTATTTTTTAAAAAATATTAATTATCATCGAAACTAAAAGATAAAGTCAAGAAGCATTATGATCAGTTTGGTACCTCCTTTGGAAGAACATGCTACTATCTGTGAAATAAACATTTCCGGTGAGGGGATCAATATCTAGGGCATTGGTGAGTCTAAACGGCACTCCGCCGCAGGAATTGGCGAGCTTTTCTGCGACGCCACCGCTAGGGCCTACCTTAAGTAGACCATAGTAGGCATCCGCGATGTAGAGTTCGCAGGTGGCATGGTTGAATTTGAGCCCTAATGGCCTACCACATATCTCTTCCCTGTTGGGATCGGTTGAACCATCACATAGCTGTCTATTCCTAAACAGTCCAAGGGAAAAGAAAATGTTATCCGGAATTGAAATGCTAGGAAAATTATTATCGATGCTCCATTATTAAAGCTTATAATGTAGTTGGTATTATTGTGGTAATATAAGAGATTGAGAGAAGTGAAAATATATAATAATACTAATATAGTGGCTGGAAACTTTTACTAGAAACCTTTACGATTTCATCAATAGGATCATTTGACTCATTAATCAACCATTTAAATAATCAGAATAGTTAATACAATAATATTTCAAATATTCGACTTCAATTATATGTAAATTTAAGCTTTTTAAAAACCTATGAATTTACCTCATTAAATAATACGCAAGACCATAAAATTATTTTCTCTTACATGTTATAGATATATTTTTTTCCAGTACTATTATTATGAAAGAATTCGAATATGATCCATTTTAGTTATAAGATCAATATCTAATACCACCATATTATGGAATGTTTATGGTTTGATAAATACTCATCAACCACTTTTTGGACATTCTCAGGAGCACCTTTCAACACTTGGTGGTTGGCAGTTTCTGCAAGAGTGAAGTGGGGTTCTGAATTCTGATGCAATAAAGTCATATCTTTGAAATATTTCGAGTCCTTTATCAGGATCTCAATAAGCCACCGTATTTTTTTATTTTTAATGTGTTTGTTTTAAATAATTTTCGTTTTATTGAACTGGCGTATAATATGAATATATATTTAGAAAAATTTAAGAACAAAGTTGAATTCTTTTTAAGAATTTTAAGGATAAAGCGGAA
This sequence comes from Combretum micranthum, assembly GCA_024138025.1. Lineage (NCBI taxonomy): Eukaryota > Viridiplantae > Streptophyta > Magnoliopsida > Myrtales > Combretaceae > Combretum > Combretum micranthum. The sequence goes on along the minus strand of JAMXBD010001738.1, from coordinate 240,231 downwards.
GGTCGATTTGTTTAAAAAAAAAAAAAGAAGAAGTTTTTGGAGATATTAATATGGCATCTATAAACTCTGAACAGAATCTTAAAATTAAAAGATGATACAATACCAATGTATATGTTCAGTATAATTTGAAGATTTAATTTGATAAGCAGGGTAGAGTTTGTATGAGTTGAGAGGACAGGAAACCTATTTAATAATACAAGAGGTTGTTCTCATCCACCTAACAAGAGACATTTGGTGCAGGTTTTCAACTTTCTCTGCTCTACTTCCGGACAGAATTTTTTGTATTCTTGAATTTATAGATAACTTATCATCACTGATCCAAATGCACCGACATCTAGGTGAGTTAATATTACCTATTTTTTATTTGTATTTTTATTTATAATAAAATAATATGTAATGTATTACATTTTCATATATATAATTTTATGTATATTTGATTTATTTGATGTTTTCATGAAAATTATCCTTTGTTTTTATTTATATCAATTTTCTAATAAATAAATTATTAAAAAAAATTTACAAAAATATTTATATGCGCTAAAAAAAGCTATCTAAATAGACCATGCTTTGCTTAATTTAAATTGATTTAACTCAAACTTTATTAGTAAATAAATCAAATTCAAATTTAAATAAAGTTCATTTGAGCAATTTGGTGTGGTGAATAGACTCGTTAAGGTTTTATTTGTAGGTTTTATATTTATAATATATTATATATAAATATATAATTAAAATATAAAAATTAATTTTTATTTAATATATATTTATTTAATTAGTAGGTACCTCTTATATACAACTTTAACGATAAAAAAATTTAGAAAACAAGTTATCTAAATTATCCAAGTTTGAACTTGAATTTCAATCTCAATAAATATTCAACTGGGCTTGATAAAAAGTTTTATTTAACTTGAGCTCAAGTTTAAAATGAAACTTGTTTAATTAAACAGGTTGAGTTTAAACCTGGATTTGAAACTTGATAAAAAAAGTCGGACTTAAACTCAAGGTGGATAATGTTTAAACCAACCTTGGTTCGGCATTGACTTTTTTGCCAGCCCAAGTTATCATGTCTTATCTCCAACGTTTACGCCTTAGTTTCCACAGTAGAAAATAGTGCATTTGCTTTAAAAAAAAAAATGAAGTATTATATATGTAATATGTATATTTGATTGCTGGATAAATGTAGCAATTTTTAAAATATAGTAAATATTATGTAATATAAATGATAACGTTTTAATAAATTACCTATCTTTATCACTATATATTTAGACATGATTGGTAATTACTTAATATATATATATATTTTTTTTTTATGGTCTAATCCCAAATGATTTTTTCTCCACCATATAGGATTTGTCTGCATTGTTGATTAAATTATACGACTTTTCTTTTTTATTTAGTGAACCTGAAATAAGCTATCTGATAATATAAGAATTATCGTACTATTTATACACTCCAAAAATTGTATTTGTTTGCATATTATTTATGTATTTATAAATTTTTTAATTAATTCTTGGATATATGTGTATCGTTAATATATGTGCAAATGTAATTATATTTCTCTAACATAAGGGTAGTCACACATCAATTTTTGTTTATCAAATTTAATTTTTAAAGTAATGAGTCAATGACAAAATTTACAAAAGATATTGGATTTGTGCAACAAAAATGGTATATTCTGTCAACGTAATTTGATTTATTTCTCCATAACTTTTCAAAAAATGCAAATGGCTCCCTTAATGCCAAAAGTATTATGAAAAAATCAAAACACCCTTTTAAGAATTAGGATGATGCTCTACGTACTTTTTGGTCCAAAATATAGAAGAAAGATCTAACATATAGAAGAAAAAGAGATGTTTTAAATTTAGTGATACCATCTCTAATCTCTCGAATAAGAGATACTGATTTAAATTTTATTTATTTTCATTTCAAGGCCATATGTTTTTCTAGCTAGCCAACTATAGACTCGTCCATTCATATCTGACTAGTTGTTATATTCGGAAATATTTGGAATACGCTCATGCGAATGCATGTTTTGCTATATACCTGTTGGGAGTAGGAATAGCAAACTCTCTCCAACCAACACGAGATCCTCGCCATCTGAGGATTCTTCCATCCGAGACACCAACGTAAGGACCATGACCTTTGCAGTTAAAGGCGATGCTTTCTGGACCAACCACCTTATTAGGGAGCAAGATTTGATAATATTTCCTAATGTTATCAGTAGATAGACGTTCATAGGATGAAACAAATTTTGAAACCAGATGAAGAAGAAAAAGAAGAAAAGTGTATAATTCAAGGAATTTGGGTTGGGGGAATTTGAGTGAGTCATTGTGATGATTGTGAAATATGAGAAGTAGACCGACAATTTTAGTTGCAAGACTAGGTTAGTGTAGTAAGGTTTATTAGTGGTTTGCTGATATTTATAATATTTTGTGGTTTGATGTCGCAGCATTCTAAATACTTGAACTTTATGATACTATTCGATTTGGGTTATATCGTAATAGATTAATATCACAAATGGTATTTAAACTATAATAAAATATGTAATTAGTTATCTAAACTTTATAATTAATCAATTTAGTATCTAAAAGAATTTTTTATATATACTAATAGTATCTCTATTAAGTTTTTTTAGTAATTAAATTGATTAATTTTAAAGTTTTTCACGTATCAAATTGATTGATTTTAAAATTTTGGTCTTAATTGATCAATTTTAAAATTCAAATATCTAATTACATATTCTATCAAGGTTCATGTATCATTTATGATTTCATCCCCGTCATAAAAAAAGATTAAAAAAAAGGATTGTGTAATGGTGATGGATACATATGAATGAATGATGTGGAGGATGTAACGACATTATTTCAAATTCTTATCCCGGGAAGGCTTTATTGTTTTACTTTTAGGCATTGATATTTCAACATGCCACGTTGTTTCTCCATGTTATGTTTTAGCCTTATTTTCTAATTGTTTTATCACCATTATTTAAATATTTTCTTCTGTTTTTTATAGTTCCACTTTAAGATTACTATTTTTTTTTGTTTCAAGTCATATTATTTTGCTGGTTTCCTATTTCGTGTTAGGTCAGTGCTTAAGCTAGTATATGAGCTTATACACAGGCTGAAGTTTTTAAGTTTTTAGTTGATGAGTTATGCTATTCTTTCAATTTGTCGATGTTGTAGATTGAATTTTCATTTCTTTAAGGCCCATGAAATAGACACCATCATTGGTTCAGAACCAAACTGAAATGAGGGAGAACATGTCTAGTTCGTTCCAAAGGAATCAACCGTTCTTAGTCCGATTCTAGAATTGTGGAATCATTAATTTTTTTTAAGATAAAATTTAAAGAAAAAAGATTTTTATTGTAACTTATAAATAAAAAAAATTTAAAACTCAAAATAATAATTGAGGTTAAAGATATTAAATCTTTTAATCAATTTTTTTTTAAATATTTGTCTAGGATATGCATTTATATAAATACAAACACACACAACTTTAATTGTAATATTAACTATGTGATACTATAAAAGACTATTGAGGCTAAATAGATTTTACTTTTGATAGTCAAACATGTGCGGTTGAATGGTATATTTACTTGTTGTATTATTATTAATAATCATACATTAAATGTTGTAAATAGATAATAATCTTTTACTATCCACATGGAGTAGTTTAAACATAAAAATATAAATTTAATGTTATTTTTATTTTTCTCTAAATTTCTTTCATTTTTCCTTTTTAATAGAATCAGCGGATCTACCTAGTTTTAGGTTGGCGATCCATTTAGGAACTAAGAAATCAATAATTCCCTAGCCATTTTTAGTGTGGAACCGAGCCGTGACCGAGTCTACCATGAAAGTTTTGCAAATTGTAAGTCATATTGATTTGTAATTTGCTCGTAACGTAGTTCGACTTCAATATTCATAATTTTTATCATGTATTGATTTCGTCAATGTCCTATTGTTTTCCTCTTCTATAAACACAAGGAAGAAAAAACTATTTCATATTCGTAAACACTAAATTATATAAATAGGAACCTAGCAAGATGTAACAACCTAATTTAGTTTAACCTAATTACGTTACCTAATTGTCACTCCATAATAAAATCCCTAATAAATTCAAGACAAAAAGTTTAAATAATTGTCACACGGATTGAATTTTGCACAACTCATCAATACACCGACTTATACATTAAAGCAACACCATAAGATAACTCATTCAATTTAATCTTATAAACTTCCTGCCTTTAGGCTATCCAACACTTAATGAAGCCACGGGCCTTCATCTCCTTATGCCCAAATAACATCGCGCATCTACCTTGTCAACCACAAGTACATATGACTACGACACGAACTTCACTTACATCATCAATTTTTAGCCTCTTGCTATTGCCCATCTTCACAAAGTTACTGTGCAGAGGCTCGTAGCACTAGAACCAATCTGTTTTATGACACATGTGGAAGCCATCCCCAAAGTGACCTATTCCTTGGATTTCTCTTCACTACAAGATGCATTTAATAAGCTACCATCCTCGAACATAGCAACTACTGGGTTAAAGACAATTATAACTCCATCATCTAGCCTCTAGCCCTTTATACCTCTCAAGGTACTCTCCCTTTACTTTACATGACCCTTATCTTCAAAGTGATAGTAGGTTATACCATGACCTTTAGATTTCCTTCTAATATTAACGACGTTGCCACTAGGCCTTCGATCTTTTGTAATGAAACCATTTATTACCTCATTTCTTGTGATCCCATACCATGATCTAATTGACCCTTACTCAGCACATTGTTATTTACCTCTCCTATTGGCAACTTGTCGTTGCTATAAACAAATGTCTCCTTGAATCCACTAACAAAGATGGTAAAGAGCACAGTAGGAGCGGGATCATATCTAAGAAACTCAACATTAGTATATTTCATATTGCTCCCAATAAATGAAATGCAATATTTGTCATCAAATTGATAAGTAAATTAACTTTAAAGTAAATGCAATTCTTTTTTTTTTTTTTAGAACTAGTTTAATCGCAAGAGACATGACCATGTCTTTCAATTTATTCCACAACCCCATAATTGTCTCCTCATCCAGTTTACCTCCACCAAAACACAACTCTTAAGGCTTAGCTGGATCGATGCCAAGGCTTTCTCATCTAGTTCTATCCACTTAATATCCTTCATACACTAAAGTCCTCACATTTGTACCTGCAATAATCCAAAATTCATGTAACTTCCCAACTTTTTAATATCACATTCGAAATATGTATATCGAACTTTCAAAATCCTGGATATCTTAAGCCAGCTAACATTATATGTTGAACATGATCTATCAAAGATTATGTAAAGGTCACTTGAAACTTTTCTTCATGGTTGACTCGTGGCATGTGGAAATTTCATTGCCAATTACATACTCGTTACACCATAGAGTTTTTTCTTGTCAAATTTACTATTACATTTCTAGTTGATTTCACTTAATACTTTTTGTATGATGAACGTCTACTATGCCATTTTCCTCAAGATGATGGATATAGTAAATTTGGTTAGTGTTCAGTTAAATGTGATATTTTTCAATTTCAAGTTTTAGATATAAAATATAATAGTCAGGATTTCAATGGTATTTAAAATTTTTGAAATTCAAGTCCAATATTTATAAAAGAAAAATGTACTTAAAATTCAAGGGAACTTTTATGATCCCATCACGGGTAATATCATCATTAATGCTTTATTTTAATTATTTATAAACAAAATTAGTATAAAAAAATTTAAGAGCATAGATCTATATGGTTAATTATTGTTGGGTTATAGATCCAACCCATACGAGTCTATAATAAAGGATATCCTAAGTATATTGTATATACTTAAAAAAAGACTTGGATAATGAGTTTTTTGTGCAACACAAGGAGTTACGATGCTGCACACTGGCTATAGAGGAAGCAAGGCCGTCGGCCTACATGATACAAAGTCGGCCTTCAATTTCAAATTTTTTGCAGAGAGCTGTGTTTGGGCTAGGCCAACATCAAAGTTGCCAGCGTACATACTAGCATTGAAACACTGAAATTCAATGCCAATTCTCTAAGCCACCAGCCTTCTTTTAATTCAAGTCAGCCTATGTGCCAATGTGCTTTTCCTTTGTTGTTTGCATATAAATACTTCTTTTTGTCCTAGGGTTTTATGTGGAGGCTATCATAAATCCTAGAGAGAGTCTAGAAAGAGAGAGGCCTATTGTTATTGAAATGTACTATTTGTGGTGAAGATCCGTATGATCCTCTAGTTTTATTTAGTGAGAAAAATAGTGTATCCCATTATTTGTTGATAGTGGAAGATTATTTGTGCAGCGGTCTAGTAGTTTTTCCCTAAATTGAGGTTTTCCATGTAAATCCTAGTATTTATTGTTTTTATTTTGTTTTTCTGTTTGATTGTTGTGATTGCTACAGGCAAGAGGAAAATAGCTATGATTGCTTCCTTGTTGATTTTTCCTAATAATTATAACTGCCATAAGCCCTTAGAATTTTCTTATAAGCTAAACGTTTACCAAACATTCCACAAAATGCCAAGTTCGTATGCATGGTAAGAAGTGGGAGTAAAAGTAATGAAGAGGTGACTAATATATGATGTGCTTCATGAAATTTTAACTTACTAACCTCTAGCCTAAACTACAACATAAACTAATTACCTTCATTATTGAGTATGCATGTTTACTATATAGATGATGGTTTTTAATGTTGCTCCAAATAGTTGATAGTCTTAGGGTTCTATCAAACGACCAACGTCCCAAATTAGAATATAAACATCAAATAATAAGATTCCGCGAACCAAATAATTAAGATAAACGTTTGTAAACCAAACACTCGGTTATAGTTACTTCTTTGAAGATATGTAGATGCAAAACACATAATAAGATGAAAAGTAATAGTTTTATAAATCAATTGACTTCATTGTCCCGACATGTTCGATATCTTTGGTACATTAAATTAAAATCTGCCCATCTTCTTTATTAATTGTGGAATAGTGATTTTAAATAGAAGATAAGATATGTCTATTCTAAAACAAATGAGGCAATAGTTATCCTTTCTATTGTTTTGCTATTTCTTTCACCTGAAGAATTATTATTTCTTATAAAAAGTATTTTTATTTTTAAATACTCACACTCATGAAACAAATGAACTATTATTCATTTTTAACATCATTGGACTCAAGCAAATCAAACGTAATGTTATTCTTTATCTTGCTAAGAGGAATCACTAGCTTTTATATAATGCAACTTTTAATGAAATTAAAATATTAGTAATAATAAAATAGAATAAAATAATACTAAATGAATTGTTATTCCCTGTCTACCCTTTGTCTTTTCCTAGTTATCCAAACGAAGTCGGTGTGAAACTGATCAAGATGTTAGGTAGGACAATGAAAAATCTTTTTGTATAGATTTCAAGAGCAAAGCATTGACAACACAAGAATAAGAAAAAACATAGACATGATGATACAGATGAACGACTTTCTTGTCTTCACAACTTAACGACAATCTCCTTTAATATATTATCTTCTATCCGGTTGGCCAAAAAATATTATCTTCTATCTGAAAACCGCAACTTGCGAGTAAGTTACTGTCATTTGCCAGCAGCAGCGTTATGAGTGATACTGGCTGAAATGTCGATGTTAAGGTGCTCCTTCCAGACATTTATGACTCCTTCGAGCTCCCATGTATTTCATCATATTGTGTTATGTCCATCTCATCAACTTTGAAAAGTCCGTAAATGCATAAAATTAAAATGAGAAAAAATATGATTAGGTCGTGTTAGAGTTTGTGATCCATTTTCAGTAACCGTTTTTTATAGTCGAATGTATAATGAATGAATATTTGACTATACATTTATTATTCATTCATTATACATTTAAGAGTCATAATTTTGGTATTTATATAATAAATGAATATTTGACTATACATTTATTCTTCATTCATTATACATTTAAGGGATATAATTTTAGTATTTATTATCGGCTAGCTGTATACATATATAAATATGTGTTTTATTAGGGTTTATATGAGAGTGAGAAAATAAGAGAGTTTTGATTTGTATTTTGTTACTCTCTCTCTCATTTGTACTCCATTATCGACATATAGTGAATTCTTTCTCCTCTGCCAGTGGTTTTTTCCGATTTAGGTTTTCCACGTAAATCTTGTGCGTGCTTTATCATTTTTCGTTTTTTCCATTATTCGTCTTCTAACAAGTGGTATCGGAGCCAAGGTTTTGGTTTTAGTTTTGTTTTTCGCTACAATGTCAATTGTTAAATTTGATGTTCCGTTCTTGGATCGCAGCACCAGATTTTTTGGAAGAGGTGAAGAATATTCTGTGTCGATTGAGCCCTTTTATGGGTTTTCTGGAAGAGGCGAAGAATATTTTATTTTTATGTCGAAGCTCCTGAATCCGTGTCAAGGTGGAGATTATTGGAGTTTATGACTCGTTTTCAGTTCTCCTTTTTCGTAGTTAAATGTATAATGAATGAATATTTGACTATACATTTATTATTCATTCATTATACATTTAAGAGTCATAATTTTGGTATTTGTATAATGCATGAATATTTGACTATATATTTATTATTTATTCATTATATATTTAAGGGATATAATTTTGGCATTTATTGTAGGCTAGTTGTATACATATATATATATGTGTGTTTTGTTAGGGTTTGTATGAGATTGAGAAAATGAGAGAGTTTTGATTTGTATTTTGTTACTTTCTCTCTCTTTTGTACTCCATTATCGACATATAGTGAATTCTCTATCCTCTACCCGTGGTTTTTCCTGATTTGAGTTTTCTATGGAAATCTTATGTGTGCTTTATCATTTTTCGTTTTGCCATTGTTCGTCTTCTAATATGTTGCATATAATTATGGGTAAATTTAAATTTTAAATTTCAATTTAGAATAATAATCAAGTTATATAGTTTAGTAATAATAAAATAAATTAACATGATAATTAGTAAATCAATTAAAGTAGACACTATAATTTTTTAAATTCAAGTATTTGAGCTAAATACTTAATTTGACAAATCATTGAGATAAATTAAATATTTAGAAATAAAATTCCTTAATTTCTTATTTAATTTGTTTAATCATAATTAAATTAAATCTCTAATTGTAACTTGTCCATCATCAAGAGCTAGCTAGATAGTTAAAAAAGAATTAGTCTTTAGGAAAAGTGGGTTTCTTTAACTAAATGGCATAATTTTTGGGCCAAAAAAAATAAGTAGGTGGCATAATTCGTAAATAAGATGAAACTTGAGTAAAGTAAATGCCCTTTCTTTTCACTTAAAACCCTAGCTAAACCCTACAAAAGTCACCCCAAAATTCCTTACATCCTTCATTCATAAAACAACATTTTAACATTACAAAAATGCACTTTTATACTCTCTTTTTTAGTAGAAAAATAAACATCTCATCTTCATCTTCAACTCCTCAAAACTCATAAAAACACGTATCAACTATAAGAGGAAAATATGTAATCCGTTTCTACAAACCATACCTACTCTTATACTCTTATTAGACTATACTAACTTCTATAAATTTTATTGTTATCATTAGGTGTTCTTGGAGTTTAGAGAAGACTAAAATTTTGGGTTGGTAGGACGAGGAGCTTCAACAATAAATTTGTAGTAGTAGTTATTGAGTTGAAGAAATTGTTATTTCTACTTTGTTTTTCTAGTAAGTAAATTTTAAATCCTGTTGAAATTACTTGTTTTTATGATGTTGATAATTTCTCAAATCTGAAATTTTAGATTCTAGTAATTTGGGTCTATTTATACTTAAATGGGTCAAATCAAATCCTATCATGAATTGCTTAGTAAAATGCGACCTAACCCTATAACATAAAGCATATGCCTAAACCTAAGCCTTATGGACTTAAATTCCATAATAATTGACCCAATACCCTTACCTACTAAAATTATGCCTATTCCTAAAATATTTAAGTCAATTATCAATTATAGGTATTGAAATACCTAACTGAGTTCAAATTCCTCTCATGAGCCCAAAAGCCTTAAAGTATTCTTAATGGGCCTGAATAGAAAAATAAAAGGTCCAATACCTTAATTAGGATCTAAATTAAATTTTAGCGAGTTTTAAACTCAATTGTTAGGTCCAATAACTAATATTACCATAGTTGGATCTAAATTTAAAACAAAGCTCAAATCTACTTGATTCAATATATGTACTTCTTAACGAGCTTAATTCATAAATTCTAAGGCCCATTACCTTAAAAAGTGAAACAATTAGGGATTTTCTTATTGAGCTTAACTTATGATCCCCAAAGGCCCAATACATTCAAATAATAAATTCAATTGGCTTAGTCCAAACCACCTAAGCTCAATTACTCTAAATGGACTCAATTCAATGATAACCCAAAGGCCTTATATTACATAAGACTTGCGTTAATTAATTAATCAATATGATATGAATAATTGGTTTATATACTCAATTCTTATATAATTAATTTCCTTGAACAAATATTCGATCAACTTACATGTGATCTATTATCATCCACCAATTCAGTATCAGGTACGCAGTGACATGCATGTTGCTTATTAGGATAGACATCCTAAATGAACTAATACTTAAAGATGGCTAATAATTGAGTGTTGTTTATGCTTGGTCATTCTTAGGCATGTGTTGAGGCGTGACAACCTTGCTAGGTAATGCCAGCATGGTAGTTATGCTCTTAGGCCATCGAAGATGGATTAACATGTAGCCAATAGGTAAACGATAGTGGGATAACATCTACTTACGTTTAAAAAGAAGCTACATTTGCTCAATTTAAGATTATAGGCTCTGTTAAACAAAATAATGTAATGAACTAAAATAAATAAAGTCACATAATGGTTGTAACTCCTAGACGAAGCTATTACCAGTTAGAGATAGGAGATATAGATATTCATCATATCTATATCAACTCCTTGAGTAGTTACTGCTACTTAGACCTCTAGGATCCCAGCATATTGCCATAGTGTATGTACTCCACTAATGACTTACTACACTTAAATTAAAAAGATATAAATTGTGGATTGTTGCATTGCATTTAGAATACAAGTGTGTCAATCATTATGTGTGTGTTTGAGTCGCTACGTAATGGGCTTTGACTCACTCTTTTTCTTTTTTAGGTGACAATAACGATGATGATTGTTATGGCGATGAGGGTTACGGTATTGATCTTGAGTATTTCATTGACGACTATAGCGATGAATATAGCACATGATTTAATGGATACACTAGATGTGGACCATGTATACTATGATTTATATAGAGGTAGAGAGTCTCCTGCTGAGCCTAGGCACAATATGATGGTTTTTATTATCCGATTTGATCCATGTTATACAAGATACTCAGACTCAATTGTTTTACTTTTGATACTTTTGTTTTGATTATCACGAGATACCCTGAGATTTTTTATATTGTTTTATTTCATACCTATTATATATGTATTGGTTACTCACAAGAGTAACCTTTTTGTGAAAACTTTCGTAAAACTTTTACTTTCGATACATTTCAAATGTTTTCAAAACCTAATTAAATTATTTTTGAAATCTAAAATTTGATAGCAAATGATCACGATAAACATATAGTTTAGAGTAATCTTTGCGTATAACTCCTAAGTGTTATATATGGTGAAACTGAATATGCTTTGACCCTATTCGGGGCGTAGCATTTTCTCTATTCAAATTTAATAAACCTATGATATTTTTATTACTCAAGAAGAAGGATATTTTAGACTATATACCACTTAACCTTTAAATGACTCGAAATAGGGATCGCTATATTCATCAATCAACACTCAATCTATTTTAAGCAAACCCACACGCATAATGAGGTAGCTTATTAATAGGATAACTTGGATGAGCACGCTATTCTCATTCATTGATTATCAACATGATTTGATAGATAAACAAAACCTAAGAGTTTATAAATACTTAGCTATACCTCCTCATAGATATTCTTAGTAGCTTTAGATGTGAGAGAAATAATGTAAGGTTATATATTATCCCTTCTCTCAAAGATCGAATAGAGTTCAAATGAAGAATAAGTCCATACTCCACTATGAATAGTAAGATTGATACTCAATAGATCTTTCACATGTCACAAGTGTATTTAAGTAACTAAAATTATCTACTTCAATTCCTTGCAACCGTCCTCTAAGCCTTCCCTTTAAATGTCATCCATGATTCACTTTTTCCAAAATCACGTGCTATGCAATATCAACATAACGACATCAATTAGAATATTAAATGTGCAAATAGCAAATTTTTTTTTTTTTTGTTACAAACTAATAGCATAATGTTAAAAGGGAAAACTTCATATAAGAACATACACAAGCTACTCTATACTAACCAATTAAAAGAAAATAAAAATTGCATATTAAAAAGCCACTAGTTATTAATAAAATGTAATGATGTACAAAATACAACTACAAGAAATTTGCTTTTTCGCAACCAAACTATGACAAGGATGGAGCTTTAGGCAAGTGGCTTACTTTTATTTTTTTCTAATTTTTTATCACGGGGACAAGATCCTTGCAATAACATTATGAAATATTTTAATATTAATTTTTTAGTTATTCAAGATATTAGAGTAGGATAATATCTATTGATTTAATGACTATCTATAGATTCTATAATAACTAAGTGATCTTAACTAACAATAAAAAGATGATGAAAATAATCCTAACAAACAAGTAAATACGAAATGAAATTCACAACAAACACAAAAAAAATCAAATCTCAACAAACAATTAAATAAACAATGAAATATTCCTTGAAAAATAATATTATTGTTTTATCAAGAGATTTATCTATTTCATTAATTTTTTTTATTAGCCAATATTTCATTAATACTGAGATAAAATTTTCACTTACCACTATCCTATCAGTTTTTTATATGACGTAAAAAAATAAACTATTTTCTGTTTCAAATTATTAGTCTTGTATATAATTGATTAATTAATAATGTTATATCCTAAATTTTATTATCGCTATATTCAATTTATTATATATATATATTTTTTTTTTTCTTTATAATGACTTTTTGATTTCATTTAACCAGTTTCAAGTTTACTCGGCTCATTTTTTCCCTCTTCCATATTTATGCATATTTTGATTTTCGTTATGCATATCTCATTTTATAATGATAAGTGATTTCCCTTTTGAAATATATATATATATATATATATATTGGATATCTCAAACTTTTTCTTTAAAAAAAATTATATACTATTTTCCATATGAAATTTTAGCCCTACTATCATATTATATTTTATCATGAAAATTAAAAGATTCTATACTTTTCCATCTCAAATTTTAATTCTACCGACACGTTATATTTTAGCACACACATAATGGGTGTGTTGCTCGTAATTTCTTTATACAACATCCATTTAATCCTTTTGTATGTGCTTTTAATTTTATAGCAATAATGTAAGTTATTTTATTAATAACTTAGTACTAAAGATCTATTAATACTTAACGAATTTTGAAGCTATATTTAATAAGAATTTTTCACTCAAAATATATTAATACCTAACAATTATTCTATTATATGTTTGAAAAAGAATTCTCATTGAAAATGATATTAAATAAACAAATTTATTAAATAATTTTCCTAAAGGACTGACATTAATAGACATTTGCAATAAGAAAAATAAGGAGCTATTATAGAAAATTAATTATTTTTCTTTTAATTTTAAAAGTAAAATCATAATCGATTTAATGTTGAATAAGATTGTAATCTATGATGAAGACAAATAATACATCTTAATAGGAAAAAAATTAATCACAACTTTTTTCGATTAAAGCATGACACATCATAAAGCAAAAAATATTATATTAATATGGTGTTCATTTTTCATAAACTACCTATGTTATAGTTTACTACATATTTTCTATTAACTACTTATAATATGCTTTAGTGTTGATTTTTCATTTTTTTAAGCATACTTCTTCGTTTTGACAGAAATAAAAATTTAATAATTAAATGAGATTTTGAGCGATAGTTTATGTTTCAAATTATTAGTATACATATCTCTATTATCAACATGTCATTTAATTCACACATGCCTATGTTATTCATTCCCATTTTACTTTATTCACATTCCATTGTATTAAACTTTTTATCATAGCCTTCGGAAAAAAAAAAAGTTATTAAAAATTTCTCTACAAAAATCACATGGTTTAGATGATATATTGATAATTTTTCAAAATAATTTATCAAGATATGATAAGTTTCATAAATAAAAAAAAAAAAGTACATTTAGAATTACTTATTATTATTTAACATCTATCTATCTATTATATTTAAGACAAATCCATTTCATGGGACTTCACTTTCTAATCTTATTATTTAAAATTGTATTCCATTTAGAAGGAAAAAAAATAACAACCACTTCTTCTTATTTTTCAGAAAATCACTTCCTCTAAAAAAAAAAAAAAAGTAGAAAAAAACAACTTAATAACCACTTCTTCCTACATTTTACAAAACCACTTCCTCCCCACTTACACTTTTATTCTCTATATTATAACTATTTCTTCATACGTATTTGCACTTTGAACTTACAAGTTCAAAATTCTTTGCAACCAGAATTCTTCTTCCTCTCTTTACCATTACTTAAGCTTTGGTAATTTTCAATCTATTGATTTTCTTTCTACTATGTTGAATAATATTGTTGATATAATGTATTTTTACTATTATTTCGGTAATATGAAATCTTACTCTTTTAAAAGAGAGATAAATTACATCAAATGCATTTTTCATTTCGCAAGTACATAATGCTTTGTTGAGTTTACTTTGTTTTTGTGAAAGATTACATTTTTATCTTCTTTTTTTTTTTTTACTTTTGATTTGTAATTCCTTTGAAAATTGATTTGAGTAATCATATGGTGATGAATAAATTTACAAGAGTTATTGAAGTTTAATGTTTAAAATGAAATTAGTCAAATACTGGCGTTTTTAAGTCTAGATTTGTCATTATTTTTATTTATTTTTTTACTTGATAGGAACACTTAACATAATTTAACACAATGTATACTGAAGCGGCAAAAGAATGAGCCATTAAGACAAGTTCTATTGACAAGCACGAGATGTTTCATTGTAGTGGCAGAAATAACTCCTCAGACTATAGCTTGAAGAAATGGTGTTTCAAGTTCCATTTCCAAGTTATCGAATCCAAGTTTTAGATATTTTTTTTTTTTTTGCTTTATTTTTTAAGAGCGTATTATAATTTATAATGATGTAAAAAGTTATCATTGTTAATAAAATGAAGATAAGATCTTTCTTGAACTTTCCTTTCTCCTTCAACTTTCTCTCTGGCCTTCTTCTCAAGTTGGATCCTTTATTACTCATCTGTTCTCAAAACATTGTTATTACTCAATTTATTATAAATATTAAATATAATACATGTTTTATATGGTATTAGTTATATAAGTATTTTATGACATAGATTGAATGTAATATTAATTGATTCATTTTTTTTTTTAAGAAAATGTCATTTATAAAAGAGATAATATCGATGTGATAAATGACATATAGGAGGAACATACATCCCTTCTATCATATAAACACATATATTAAATATTTTAAAGAGATATGGGTCCTTAGCATAAACGAGAGTTATGAAAGGGAATTAGATGCTAAATTTATCTTCTTGTGATAACTTATGGTAGGAATTTTTTCCTTTTTCGAACGACTGACAATCTCTGTCATAGATCAATTCTTTTATAGTAAATGCACATGTTGTTGGACACATCAAATGCAACTGTTTTTGAAAGTGCCAGATTAGGTGGCAGGAAAAGAAATAGATCGAGAGCATTTAAAACGGAAACGCAAGTGGATCTTCTCTTGGATTTTTCTAACAATTGGAAAAATGTTGTGGCAACCAATCAAGAGTCAACACAAAACTGGGAAAATCTGAAGAAAAAAAAAAGAAAAGAAAAAAAATGAAAGGAGAATAGGTTTTTATATACGTTTGCATATAAAAGGTGGGAATAGAAGGAAATGAAAATAATGAGAATAATAAAATAATTTAAATATTTAGTGATATTTTTTGTTTTCTTTTCCTTTTGAGGGTATTATAATTATTTTAAGAGATTAATTATTTTTCATTTCTCTTGATTTTATCCTACTTTTGAAAAGAAAGATAAAGAATTTATATTTCTTTTTATTTTCTTTGAGTTCATCTCATTTTCACCTTACTAAAACTATCCAAACATACATATGCATCCCATTTCCCTTTATGCCATTATGTTTGATCAGATTTCTACCTTTTTCCAAACACAGTGTTAGGACATGATTCCTAAATTTCAGAGAAATCAATCATAAGAACGGAATTTGTGGGATTATGTAAACACATTTATTCATTGTTATTGTTTCTATCCGCTCAATTTTAAAAAATTTTCGAAATAAAATTATAGAAAATATTTAAATCCTTAAACTTAATGTCATATTGTTTCTTATAATTTAGATAATTAACTACACACAACAGTATGTAAAAGTGGAAAATTAATAACTTAATGCGTATAAACATGAAATGACAAAAAGAGCTCCTAAACTTATGTGGTTTATTTACAATCCGACATAATTCTGCTAATAAATTCCATGAAGTCACGGATATGTTAAAGTTGATGTATCTTAAATATTTCTAAATGTGAAATTACCAAGATCTATACATACAATCATAAAGCCATATCTATTTTAAAATATTCATAGAAACATCACGTTACGTATATATAAATCTCCTAAACTTTTAAAATATGACTACTTCACTAAAAATATCGATTTCTCCTAAAAAAAAAGCATTGTTTAAAATAATATATGATTAAAAGGATCATAGGTAGTAATTTAGAGCTTCAATCACAATTTAGATATAATTGTTTTGTTTTAGTATAAGAGAAGAAAATTAAAATAAGCAAAAACATTGTTTTCTTAAATATCAGAATGTTGAAGATGTTGAGAATCATGAGAAATTTAAATTATAGCCTTAATCAATCAATTTTCCGCCAGCAAATATGGACAGGAAAGTTTTATCCTCCATTAATGATAATCAGATACGGATGAGGCGATGGGGAGGTACATTTAAAATATGGTACTAACGAAAGCCTTAGCTCATGAAGGTGCGATTGGCCGGAACGTGGATAGACTTTGAGATTGTGGCGTGCTAAAATCATCCACGTCGATAAGGAATTCTACAGGATCTTTAATATCTTATATTAACATTTTAATAACTTATATACTAATTTATCCATAAAATTCTCCAAATGAGTGTCTTCACTTCCTTTCACATATATGTGGATCCATTTATTTTCACATGATAGTATAATACTTCATCTTTTATATAAAAAAATAAAATATTATTAAAAAAACCCACTTTCCAAAGTTTTTTTATAAGGAATTCTAACAAGTTAAAGAACCTTTTCACGTTCATAAGGATCTCAAAAATGAGGTCTTTAACTTAGTAACTCGTATCAAGAACTTTGGATGTAAATACACTAAGTAAAACCAAATATTTTGAGCATCTATATCTATAAATTTCTTCACAATATCTTCAAGATGCCACACAAGCATTAACTTTCGTCCTCAAGATTTCGTCACTTTATTGGTAAGGTTTTTCATATGAATTCCTTAACTTCTTTTTATATTTTTGTAGGTCTCATTTTCTTTGCCAAAAAGTAGATTTCATTTACTTTTATACAATACACTTACTTATATAATAATAATAATAATAATAATAATAATAATAATAATAATAATAATAGAGACTCTTTGTTAATTTTATGTTATATAGAAAAGATATTCCGTATGGTAGAATTTTTCACAAATCTAACTAAGAGATTAACTACTCCACAATTACAAGTAAAATACCAATTTCATTCTCATCAACTACACGTAAGAGAATTAATCATGGAAACACAAGTGGCTCTGCTTTAGGATTTTTCATTTTTCACTTGGATTTTTGAAACAAATAGAAAAATATTGTTTCCATCCTTTAAACTGATCTACACAATCTTGAGCTCATGCTTCCTAAGTTTCATAGAAATTAATTATAAGAATGGAATCGTGTGGGGTTATATGAACTATATCAATCCATTTCCATCTTTTAATAATTTTCAAATCGATTACAGAGATTATTTAAGTTTTTCAATTATAATATAATATTAGTGTGATATTATATTCCTTTTTATAATTTCAATAATTAGTTTTACATGATAGCATTTATAAGAGAAGAATCGATCCAATGCACAAACAACAAACATGAAAGGATCTCCTAAACTTACAATTGGTTCTTTTTTTTTATCTTGTATAATTCTGCTAACACGGTTTATAAAGGTGATGAATATGTTAAAGTTGATGTATTTTTTAATATTTTAAAAATGTCCAATTGCCAACCTCAATATCATCTATATATTTTGGAATATTTACAAATATATCATGCTACATATATATATATATATATATATAAACATCTTAAACTTTCAAAAGGTAACACTAATAGTTTTATAGTCTAATTATAATTCTATCAGTCTCTCAAGTGAGATGTACCAAATTCAAATCCTTAATCATTATTGCAACAATAAATCTTATTAAGATGGATCATAAATAATAATTTAAGGCTTTAATTGCGGTTTAGAACATATATATGTCTAAAAAATTATAGAAGAACAATGTCATAATCTAGTGACTTTACCTATGATCTCTCAAGTAACATATATCAAGTTCGAAACTTTTCTTCTCTTTTAGTGATTATAAAATAATGAAACTTTAAAAAGGGGTATATTAGTAATTTCAGTATCCTTTAAAGAATATGTTACACGAATAAACACTTTAAATAAGTTTTTGAGATGTTATAACTACCTTATGCTTTTTTCTGTATGTATAGAGGAAAGGCAGTTCCTTTCTCCCTCTCAATACTCTCCTACCAATCTAGAGGAATTTCAATGTGATTTTACAATAATTTATTGTCCCCCTTGAGATATTTCACTGTTTTGGACAACCTAGATTAGGAAATGATAATATAACATGATTATTATGTGAATAACCCAATTGTCTTGAAGTAACGCCAATCCATGAAGGAATTCGAGAGGAGTTTCATGGAGAAATGAATTTCTACAAAATAAACATCGGGGAATTTGTGAGGAATACGGAAAAAAGCTGATGAGTAATGCAATTCTTGTGCTTTTACTTTATTTTCATGATCATGAGTGTTGGGTTTGTTTGATAAAGTGTTGGCGGGTACTGAAGCATGTGTAGGGTTGGAAACGATATTCATAAGATTGTTTTTCTTTGAAGTTTGGGTTTGAAAACACAAGAAAATGTTTTGGTGGAGTTTTCTCAAAAGTACACGACTGGAACATGGCACCACGTTTAAGTCATGAACCTCTTTATTTGTGAAATAATGTGTTTTTCAAAAATACATGACTAGAACATGGTTCCCTATTTCTAACCATGTATCTCTTTGTGATTGAGGAAGGAGGTTTTTCTAAGAAACACGGCTTATAGATGAACCCATGTTCAAGTCATGTACCTCTTTGTTGTTTAAAGGAGCATTTTCCTAGAAATACATGACTTGTGCTTGAGCTTATGTTCTAAGTCGTGTATCTCTTTGTGATGCAAACCTTTTTCCCCTTTGAATTACATGATGGTCGTGTACTTTGCCCATGTACAAGTACATGATCATAAGCATGGCTGTGTGCTCAGCCTATCTTCTTTGCGTTTTGCCAAATTTCTCATTCCTTCTTTTGAAAAAGTATAGAAGTTTAATGAAAAGTGTTTTGATAGGTTCGAAATGTATGTTAACCTTGTGAACATGACTCTGGTAGTAGGCCAAGTACAAACTAAATCCAATATCCAGGTGCATGTATTACCTTGTTTGACACTTGTATTTATTAGGATAGTCTGGTGACCTGACTAATTATATATCCGACTTTAAATTTTTTGTTGCACATACTTGGTTGCGATTGATGAACCAAGGGTATCGGTGATGTCTACACAGCACCCCAATAATCCCTGTGCAACATTGTCTTATGTGGAGTCACACTTGGAAAAGATTACAAATAGACTTAAAAACTTTTAGACTCTTGGATATTGGGGAGTACCTAACATTGACCTATGTATAAATATATAGTGTGTTATCAGAATCTGAGTTATCTCAGTGTTGGTTGTTGGACTTAAAACTAAAGCTAATAATGGATTATATGCCACATTAGAAATTAAGATTGTGTGCGTGGCTTATTTATGCATACTCATGCATTTGTGTTTATGGTAATACTCATGGTTGTCAGAACCGGCCCGGACTGGCTGGTTCAACCCAGTTCGATCGGAACCGGTACTAAGGTCGGGCCGGGTCTCACCTAAAACTTGTTTTTACAACGAAAAGACGAGACCTGAACCCGTTGACCCGGATCCAAAAATAAAAAATTAGAAATTTAAATATTTATTCATACTTTATTATAAATTTATAAAATATAATAATTAAATTATATTTATTTAATAATTAATTGATGAATTTGATCTAAATATAGATTTAATTGAGTGATTATACACATATTGGTCTTTTATGATTAAATTATCCCTTATATTTTTATTTTTTCGTAACCTCGGTTCAACCCCTGGTTGAATCCGGTCCTACCCCTTGACCCCTGACCCCCTAGTCTATCGGGGTCAAACCCCGATCCGGTTCTGACCACATTGATAGTACTGTATTGGGTTTCGATTCACTCTTTTTTCTTTTCTAAGTTCAGGTTAAACTCCTTATATATATGATCTCTCAGGCTATGAAACGACTGTGGACTATGAGGATGATGATAGTGATGACGACTATCCAACTGGTAAATAGATTAGTTATATGTTTTAGAGATAGGACTCCGTAGTTATATATTATGTGATAGTAGTGTAGAATGTGTGTTATGTTACCTTGTATGTTGATAAGGGCACGAACCCTCTTATATTCAAGTGTAGTTGTTTGTGTTTTCTAATAGACTCTCTTTAAGCCATCCCTTAGTGTTGATAATGGTAGCATAAATCTTAATAGTCGGTTGTAAATATGTTTGGAATCTATTCTTGAAGCATCCCTATATATGTGTGCATGTGATTTGGAGTTAATGAGTTTGAAGATAATCAATTGTGTAATAGTAGGTTGTGAGCCTTAGCATGTTTATACCTAAACATAGACTTATGGTGGGTTGTAAATAACCCTTTATTTAGGATGTTATAGAATAAAAAAATTTTAAAAAAAGTTATAGAAGAATACAATGATATTTATGAGTTCAAGGATTTTATAAGCAATTTCAGTTCCCAACCAACACTTTTTACTAATTTATCCATGCATTTTTTTATTGAAAAAAAGATATAATTATAAGATTTAGTAGAGATAGAAAATTTAAGACAAGCAAAAATATCATTTTCTTAAGTATCGGGATGTTAGAGACGTTGAGAATGCTGAGGAATTTATAGCATCAATCAAGCAAGGCTCCAGGAGCAAATTAATATGAAGGTATTAATGATGACAAGGGGGGATGTACACCGATGTTGCAACATAGATTCATTCAGTTGATAAAAGTGCAACTCTACGGGAACATGGATAAATTTGACCAGATGTTCCGTTTGAATACTCGGAAAGCCAAAATTCCTTTTAGGAAGCCCTGTTATGTTACATAGAAATGGCAGTTTTTGAAAGGAGTGCAAGAAATTTTCAAAATCTATGCACAAAAAGCATATTAACATTTGTTGTCCTCATTTACTTGTCTCAACCAATCACGACATGACATGTGGGCAAACTAAATAATTTGACACAAATATTAAATATTAAAACAAATATATGTTTAATTATAATTGGTTGAGATAACATTGAGACAACAATATAGAATACACTGAGTAGCCCACTTGAAGGTGAAAATCCTTGGGGGTATGCCAATATCTAAAATAACGCATAAATGGTATCTAAATTTTTGCAAAATATACAATTAGCCGCATAAACTTTGAAAACATTCAATTTAAAACCTGAACTTTGAAATTAATCAATTTGTTACATAAAAAAGTTTGAAATTAATCAATTTAATACATAGAAGAACTTGATGGAAATACTATTATCATGAATAAAAAGTTCTTTCAAGTACTAAAATTTTCAATTTCAAAGTTCAGGTACTAAATTAATCAATTTCAAACATCAAGTATCTAATTTTATATTTTGTCAAAGTTCAGGTATCATTTGTATAGTTAACCTTTTTTAATTTTATTAGTCTTAGACCTGAGAGTACGTATATATTTAAAAAAGAAAAACTAGTATTATGTTTGATGCGCAAGAATATACATAGAAATCATTTGGAATTAAATGAATAGGAATGAGAGGAATGAAATGGATTAAAATGAATAGTGAAATAATAAGTGCATTACATTATATTAATGGTCTTTACTTTAATTAGCTTTTTTTATCTTATATATAATTGTTCTCTTATTTTTTGTTAAGGACATTTTTAACAAATCCTATTATTTACTCATTCCTTTCCATTTCATTACGTATACGTATTGAAATATTAAAATGGATTTGTCATTATCTTATTTCGTCCCTTCCATTCATTTAATTCTAATTCATTTCATTCCAAATGATTTTTGTATACCAAGCGTAACACGAGAGGAATGGAATGGATTGAATAAGTAGGGGAATGATAAATGTATTCTTAATTTGGATACATGTGTGAAATGGATGGACATCCTATTTATCATAAATACTCTTAGTAATAAATGTGAATAATGAATATTTTAAAGTATAAAAAATATAATTATAGTAACAATTATTAATAAGAGTGGAATGGAATCATGATTCCACATTAATGGGAACTAAATCCAAAATCACAATTCTATTTCAAACTCATTCTCATCAACTAGACATGGTGAGCTTCTATGGTCCTGTTGAGAGGACCATCCCATCAACAATCTAATCGTTAAAATAAATATAGTAAATGAAATTTAATTATTTTAATGATTCGATGATAGTTGGATATGGTGTGAGTTATTGGATGGTAACGGGACTGATCCCGTCAAAATTAATGATGAAACCATAGAATTTTCCACCAAACATAACATGAGGTGGATCAACCTTTACATAGTTGTAGCTCGAGCATTCAACCGAACTATGAGGTCATTTTAATTCGATTTTGTGATTTTATAAAATATACTATAATGACACATTGAAAAGGAAATCGAAGGAAGTCAAGCTTAAATCTCCAAAAGTCTATTGTGTGATATTATAAGAAATCTATATAGTAACCATTTATAGGTGATTTTTTTTTTCTTATAATATTAGAATATTATAGATGTAGAGTTCGTTTTAAAATGGTCATGCACATGTCATGTGGATTCTATACCTGGCACGTGACTTCAAAACGTAGACGATGAGATAACTATAGTTTCTAACCCAACCTAAGCTGAGGTGTAATTTACATCAATTTCACATAGCAACGTATGCATTTGTAAAGCCACAATAATAGGTGTAATATCCGTCCTAAGAATGAACAACTAATAAGGAGTTTATATTCAACAATAATCATATAATGAGAACAAATATTAATTTACCAACTTACGATGAAGGTGTTTGATAACCTGATGTAGCATCTCCTGGCTCCATATATTGAACCAACCAATTTGAAGCCATTTATTTCATCAAGTAATTGATAGGAACCGTCAAACTGGCTCTGAAAACTATTGATCAAGGGTAATTTTGCGGCTTCATACTTTTTAATTGTCCAGATACATCTAAATAGACAGGAAATATTCTCACATCCCAAATTGGGTCTAAAACATCAATAATTTTGATATTTATAACACTTAACTAAGTAAGTTTCTAACTAATTTTAAATTAAGAAATCCTTACTTAAGTTTTATAAATAATGGTATCTAATAAAATTATATAACTAAATCATCAGATATAATCCCTCCCTAATACATACGAAACCTCACAAGATCAATATTCTACTGTTATAAAATGTTTTTAACTAATTTTGAATTAAGAAGTCCTTACCTAAGTTTTGTAAATAATAGTATCTAATAAAATTATATAGTCAAATTATTAGAAATAATCTCTCACTAATACATAGGAAATCTCATAAGACCAATGATGTACATTCAGAATATAACAATAATATCCAATATATTTAAACATTGAACTTGTTCGGTCTCTCACCAATATCTAGCTAATAGATCATGTGTCATAGTATCCGAATCAAATTATCTTTTTAACTAGAAAAAGAATGAATGAGTAGAAACTCAATATAACAATTAGACATCTCTATGGATCGAGTTCAAAAATAGATCCAACCCGCAATCAGGTTTAATCTGGTTCCTAGACCTGCAGGGTTCATGGGTCTTGACCAAGTGTACCAGCCAGACCTGTGGGCTCAGTGCATCCAACTAGGTCTAGAAGAATTAAAAAATAAATAAATAAATAAACCCGCCTACACTGCAAGCCCCCTCTTTCCATGGCCTGCATGAACTGTGTAGCGCGAAGCTGGCAAATGAATAAATGAACCCAAAAAAAAAAAAAGAAAGAAAGAAAAAGAACAGTTACATTTGCAGGTTCCCCCGTCCCCCCACATTAACTTCGTAATGGCCTGCAACGGGCAGGCAAGCTTTAACATTTTTTTTTTTGGCCACGGCAAGATTTAACTTAAGAAAACAAAATAATAATAAAATTAAAAAAAAAAGGTGGGGAAGGAATCAAAGTTCATATCAATATACAGGAAGGAGACGTGCACGCACAGTGAAGGTGAAGGAAAGCTTTAATTTTTTTTTTTTTTTTGGAAAGGAGGACGGCTTTAATTTGCACGTTCACATTTTACGTTTTACCGGCCAGTATTTAAATAAAATTGATCAATTCAAATTTTGACAAAATGAAAAGTGTTATAAATGGAGGAAAAAAAAAAAGGCACATTTAATGTTGACACTGAAGTCGGAAACGCAAATAAAAAAAAAAAGAAAAATTAAAATAAAAACATGATTAAGGGATAACCAGACCTATCCACCGTAGGATCGGTGGGTTCATGGATTGGACCCTCCTGCCATCTTGATGGGGCGGTTACGAGTCCACGAATTTAAGACCCAGACCTGCTGAGTCCACTCAACCCGTGACAATATCTAATGACAACACACAAGCACACACACAATCACATACTCTTACTCAAATGCAACAATCAACAATCTAGATCTTTTAATTTAGGTACACTAAAATAACAGTGGTGGTAGGATAATTGATGCTCGAGTTTTTTTTTTTTTTTTTTTCCATCCAAGTTCATAGTTAAACTATCATAGAAAATGTTAATGCTAATGGAAATATATGGAAAATAATTTCTCATGTTTAAAGAGAAGAAAATGTTTTTCTTATTTTGCATTGGGTACTTCTATGTAGAGTTCGGCATGGGTTGGATTTAGGGCTATAAACGAGTTGAGACGAGATGATATAATGCTAAGCTCAAACTCTACTCAAATAAAGAACTCAAAGGTCAAGCTCAACTCGAATTTGGTAGAGTTTTAATTTTCAAACTCGACTCGCACTGATTAGGCTCAATTATTTTTATCAAAATCGATTAGATTAAAAAACAAGTTAGGATTTGGGAATATAATTATTAGGTGACTTGGTCTTTAATATAGTAAATGTGGACCACTAGTTATAAAGAAGCAAATAAAAAAAAAAAAAAAACAAGATATAGAAATAGGCTTTGAAAATGGGAAAAACTCAAGTTATATATTTTTCTTGTAAAAAAATAAAAAGCTCGAATAGATTCGCGAGCTACTTAAATTAAGTAATTTAAAACTTGAATTTAAACTCAAAAACTATTCAAGTAGCCAAAACTTAAACTCAATTCAATTGTAGTTGAGTCAAATTCGAGTTTTCATCGAGATAAAATCATATAGCTCGTGAATAGTCTTGACTTATTTATAGTTTTAGCCAAGTCCAACCAGTTAACCAGCCTAGTCCAGCATCGATAAGGTAAGGCTTAGTATGGTTAGGTCTTGATTTGCCACGATACATGATAGGTTCTCAAGTCCATGTTAGGTTATTAGACCTAGGAAGCAGCCCAATTTTTAGTTTTAATTTTAAATTTATCTTATTTAAAATTAACTTTATTTATTATTTTATCTCTAAAAAAAATCAAGACCTAGTTCACGGATCCATAACTAGTTGAGTCTTGAATCAGAAAATCACAAACCTATCTAGAAGGGGACTAAAAGAGCATTTCATTCGCTTAAGTATACCATATTGTATATGATTAGCAATAGAATCAGCTACTACGTTTAGCTTCCAGGGGATGGATTCAATCTTCAAACCGAGGAGTTTGGAGATGTTTTTCTGTACACTCAAAAATCACATTTTGATATCATAATTTAGAGTTAAAAATTTTCTACAATAAAAGACATAGTTATCAAAATTATGATTTTACGATTTTACCCATACGATTCTACGAGTTTACGATTTTAAGATGTCATTTCAAGTTAACTTGTACATAAAATCTTTTTTTTTTTTTTTCATAGAATCTTATGATATTAACCAATTATGCACATAAATCTGGTAGAACTTATGTTTTTAACCGAGTTGATCGAATTTATCTATTTGAATCAAATATGCTAAAATATAGAAAATAACTGTGTTTCACAACCTCATTAACTATTAGATGATAATTTTTTCTCATCACATTTCAATTTTACATCCACACACACTCTTCATGTCTTTACCTCCCTTCTTTGACTACCACATTTTACATTTATTGAATCAATTAAAGTCAAGTTATAACTATAAAGTTTACAATAAAACTTATTTTATACAACTAAAAATATAAGATAAGTTGAAGATCCTTTATCAATTCAAGGCTTTTTCCAAATAAAATAATAGAAAAGAATTCAATTTTGACTTTACCCACTCTTTCATGTATATTATTATATGGATTAAGAGTTATTATGGAAAAGTGAACTTAATATCTTTACTTTGTTATATCCATTTTGTATTTTAAGGTTTTTTTTCCATGACTTATGTAAGCATATCTATAGTTTTTTCAAAACTATTTTGTATAGGTTGTAAAAACTTACAAATCTATGTTTTGATTCTATATTTTAATTCTACAGACCCCTAACGATTTTATGTAGAATTTGAAATTTGACAACATTAATGAGAAATATGGTTGACTTTGAATCTTAGTTAATCATCACATTTAGTTCCAAACTCAGTCTTTGACATTTTGATATATCTAATTTTTTTAGCAAAGCCAGCTAATCCACTTCCATTATGGTTATAACTCCCACGGCTTTATCAATATTTAGTTTAACTTGTCCATATTAGGGTGTATGACAAACAAAAAATTTATTATTCACTAATGTATATTGATTTTAAACCAGTTAAAGTTCTATCCAAATAAATATATTGTTTTTTAGAGTCTTGGATTGTCTTTTTTTCTTTCATTTGTACCTTCTTTGTATATTATGTATATATTTCATGTCTCATATGCTTAAAAGTAATCTAGAATTTAGAAAACCATCTTATTTATATCCTATCTATTTTTGTTTCATGATTACAATGGAGGTTATCATTAGATTATAAGAATCATAAAGTAAAAACTTAATTTTTAAATATTTTTATGTAAATGGAAAAAAAAAATAATTGGCGTATTATAAAAGTAAATAAAAGTAAAGATAAATGAGTCTAACTTTAGGGATTTTTAGATAATTAATTTTAGGGACAATTTCATGAATACTACTTAAACGTTTCTTAAAATTCAATTAACTACCTAAACTTTTATTTGGTCAATTTAATACTTTTGTGAACTTGTTATGTTTAAAAGACTATCTCCATTAAATCTCTTAACCTTGTCTGCTTCATTAACAGTATTGACCTACCAAATGCTGACATATGTTAGAGGCCCACCAATAACATTATCAATGTGGATATCCCATTGAAATCACCCATCAAGAAAAATTAAAAACAACTTTTACACAAGGTTAAAGTAAAAGACATCTTTTAGTAGGTACTAAATAAAAAGAAACGCACACTCCCTTAATTCGTATGATGTCCAATACCCCAAATTGATCGATTAAAACCCTAACTCACTATGTGCCTCATCCTTTTCTTCCAAAAAGGTCCAAACCCTAACTCATGGGCTAGCTATCGTGATATATAGGACGGTTTCAGCAAAGAAGAAGGCATAAAAATCACTTCACTAGATGCTACTTCTAATCACTCTTATCCTTAGAATCATCGAAACCTACATTGTCTTTAAGTACCTTAAGTCTTGTTCTTCTGCTTTGTTTTTTTTTTTTTTTCAGTAAGATATCTTATTTTAGTCTTATGAATTTGGCGAAAAAAAGTTAGGAACATTTATGGTAAATTTGTTTATATTGTTGTAGATCTATCATAGGTGTTGGATGAAATTTTGTAGGTATGATTTAAAAAAATAATTTGGAGTTTGGTGTTGTTCATTTTAAATTTTTATATGTATGATTAATTAAAGTTAAGAAATTTTATCAGCTTTGAAGTTAAAAGTATTGGTTTTAATGAATGTCTGGTTTATGGTCGATCACTTTTTTTCTATATATGCTTTGTAAAATTCTTTTTAGTCTATTTTTAAATTCCTTTAAATATGTAGATATTACCGACTAGTGTACCGGGTGCGTATGCAATAATAAAATTTCGGTGAATATTGAATCGTGTGCATAGGGAGTGAGGACTAGCTATCAACTGTATTAGTTCTAATTGTAGCTAGGCAAATCAAAATTTGTTTATGTTTTTGGACTTTCTTATATAAAAATAGTCTATAAAGAAATAAGGATTTCCAACACCTGTAATTAATTTTTGTTAGGAGCCAAAAAATCTAAACAATCAAATGAATGTATGCAATCGACCAAAAATGCAATTGCAAACCTAAATTGTTAATGGGTTTAGTTTTTCAATCAATCAAGTACCAGGTAACAATTTCTTTTTCCAAAGTAAGCAATTATCCTAAATTAACTAATCAATAATCCCCATCCTTAGGAAAGTGATCAATTGACTAATCTTTGTAAATTTCCAAACCCTAATCTAATAGAAAATCCATATGTCTATGAGATTTCTAATCCAAATTAGCCATTCACATAAACGATTAGAAAAGAACTTTCTAATTGCACTCCTAATCTATCATGAATTCCATATTCAATCCAAAATACATGGATGGTGAATTAACATCAACAACATGAACATAAACAATCGTTCAATCAACAGTAGGGATCATCAATTGAATAATTCAGATCGACAACTCAAAATCAAATTAAGCATAAAAGAAACAAGCTTTCAACACCATCCATATGAATATAAGAAAAAGAATAAAATCACCTTGTCAATGAAATCCCGTTCTTGAATTCAAATTCAAATGATGTCTTCCACTTGATCTTAGTGTGGAATCCTCAATCAAAACAAAAACAAAAGTTTACTAGTCTCTAAGCCCTAATCTAATTCAAGGAGCTGAGGAGAAAGCCTTAGATTTCGTGCTTAGGGTTCTTCTCACAACACAAAATGGTCCAATAAAAGGAGTATATATATGAAACAGCCGTAGGACACATAAGCCGATAGTGTATACCAACGGCTTACATTGAAAATTGATCAGCGTTCATTATAAGAATTAATTTTCGAGAGCTATTGTGAGCATACGTCGGCTCCAACACCAGCGGTGTAGACCTCCCAGTAGCCAGCGTTCGTTCAAACTCAAAAATGCCGCCCATAATGGTTTACACCACCTAAAAACTGGTGGTGTTTAAGTAGCTTTGATTCTACACCTGCATAAAGTTGGCGACATAAGACTACATTTTGTCGGCGTACAGGTGAAAAATTAAAAACTGTTGTTACTATTTTGAATGCTAGCAGCGTAGACTTTTCTTGGATGGTGTTGAATTCTTTTTTGATGAAAGCTAGCTATGTTCTTTTGTTTGGAGCTTGTCTACTTTAATTTCTTTCCCAAATTTGCACAAAACTTCTCCAATTTGCTTGTGTTTGTTGTATAAGTCCTCTAATGACCTGAAATATCAAATTAAGTACACTTATGTACCATTTCCTTTTCTATAAAATCAATAATAAGTTAAGCATCCATTGTTAAATGAAAAGTGTGTAAAACATGATTTTATCAATTTCCTCACACTTGAACTTATGCTTTTTGTCAAGTAAAATAAATAAGAACAAAGTAGAAATTTGTTATAAAAAGTACAAAACTTCACTTTCACAATTCAACATCTTTTATAGATCATAACTTGCATTGCTAGTGCTTATCGCTCTAACCATAGTGGGTAATTGTAATTAGATTACTACAATCAAAATTTAGTAACTAGTCTCGACAAAACAAATTTTAATCTCAGTTTTTAGCAAAAGATTCTTCTATTTAAAAGTAAATATATAGTCCAATGAGGAAAAATAACCATTTAAACTTTACTGGACATTTAGCAGGCATATAATCCTAGCAATACAAAGTGAAAGCATATGGTATCTACTCTTTCCCTAGACTTTCTCCTTCTTTATTATAAGTCTTCTTTCGTTTAGAGCTTTTGCATTCATTTCCCTTTTTTTTTTTCATATGAGCACTTTTTTTTTTTTTCAAAATTCAAGTAATGAACTTTTGCCTTTTCTCCTTTCTCGTTATAGTGAGTTAATTGAGTTGACACATCCTGGGCTCATCGCCCAAGTGACTAGGTTTTAAAAGACCCTTACGAACTCTTTCTCTCTCTAACATTCAAGTTTAGATACTCTTGACTCAATTACCCGAGTCAATGGAGTAAAGGTCATGCTTGTTTCTTTCTTTTCTTTTGAATGCAACACAAATTTAAGACTTTTTTAATAAAAGATCACTAAGTAAAGAGTTTCTTCTACCTCTTTCACTAAGTGTTGAAAAGTTATCAAAATAACTCAAAAGAGTATATACAAGCTAAATATTTCCTAGTAGACCTATTTATTCTTAGATATTGTGTCAGCTTCGGTGGATTTAGAGTTCTTTTTCCGTCTTTTCATGATATTCACATTTAGTTCTCTATTTTCAACCCTCAGCACCATTTTACTATTCTTCACATCAATCATAGGTGCAACAGTAGCCATGAATGGGTGCCCAAGGATGAAGACAATCTCTAGATCTTCTTCCATATCTAGTATAACAAAGTCCACAAGAAATATGAACTTGTCCACTTTCAATAGCACATCCTCAATTACCCCTCTTGATCTTTTAATAGAGCAATCAGCCAAATTAATTGTCATCTCTGTCTTCATGACTACATCCCTTAATCCCAATTCCTTACCCACAAAGAAAGGTATCAAATTGATACTTGCACCAAGATCACAAAATGCATTCTTGAACTGACTATCTCCTATGGTGCAATCTAAAGTGAATTTCCCTGAATCATTTAGCTTGAGGGGCAGTGCATCCTTTAATGCTTCAGTATAAACTTGAGTTAACATGATTGTCTCTTTCTCATTCATCTTCCTTTTCTTACTCATTACTTCTTTAAAAAAGCTTCTATACTAAGGTGATTCTTCCAAAAGATCAGCTAAGGGAATGTTTACCTCCAACTTTTTAAACACCTCCAGTAATTTCTCAAACTTAACACTATCTTTCTTTTTTCTTGATCTTCTTAGAAAAGGAATTGATACCACATCTGATCAGATAGTTTGATCACTGACTACAGGAGTGTGCTTCTGTTGTACCACATCTTCCATTTGCTATGATGTAGAAGCTTGAGTCTCTTCTTTCTCAACAGGCTTGCTTATCTTTGCATTAGCCACATCTACTAGCTCAATTAGGGTAGAGGGCTTCTCAAGACCTGCAATCTGCTTTCCTAATTTCTCAATTTCAATGGCTAATGCCCAAGCTTTTCAATGGCAAATTCCCAAGCTGGCTTTTCTTCATTTATTCTTACCTCATTGACCACTAAAGAAGTGCTCTCCAAATTTTCTTCCTTTGACATAACTTTTTCCTTTTTTTTCTTTTTCTTGCCTTTGATCATCAATTAGGGTATCTTTCTCTTTTCCATCACTAAAGTGCTCACAATCTTCACTTGAATTAGCAAGTTTAAAAATAGATGAAATAAATTCTGTCAAACTTGCTACTCAAGTCTCTAACTTTTCAATAACAACTTGTTGCTTCTAAAACTTCTCTTCCCATTTCTGCTCTAAACCCCTTACAATTTCTTTGAAACATTTTTCTTTACCTAGAAAGGGCGTAACTAGATTTTTTGAAGATGAAGCAGCATTTCCTTGGTCCGAAGTCTCACAAGTATGGTGATATTCTTGA
Organism: Combretum micranthum; assembly: GCA_024138025.1. NCBI lineage: Eukaryota > Viridiplantae > Streptophyta > Magnoliopsida > Myrtales > Combretaceae > Combretum > Combretum micranthum. The sequence continues at coordinate 207,923 of JAMXBD010001738.1, read as the reverse complement.
GTTACCATATTAGAATCAAATTCTTGCATACCACCTTGACATTGAGAGCTTTCATGTGAACTATTACACCATATACACGCCACTAAAGGAGAAATATATGGATCGGTGTTCTGGCATCCTATCAATTCTTTAATCAATCCAATTGCCACTTCTATTGACAATTTTGTTAATTGCTCTCCAACAACTGACTCTAACATTATCTTATCATGAGCTCCTAATCCTCTAAAGAATATAAAAAATTGAGTCCAAAAAATTGACTCATGATAAGGGCACTCACATCAAACTGTGGTATCTACCCCAAGCATTTGACAAAGGCTTTCCCTCATACTGCCTAAATGATAATAACTTTGCTCTAAGGTCTTAAGTACAATAATATGGGAACATAGGTGCTTGTTGATTATCCATCATGGTATTCAACAAAAACTTTAAGCACCTTAAAAGAGAAAAAGAAAAGCAAGTAGATGTGTACAAATGAATCAAAGACTAGTATACATAAATATACAAGAAAGTTTTTTTTTTTTTAAGTTTTGCAATTTTTTTTTTTAGATCTTTCAAATAAAAGGCATAGTCTACAAAAGTCCCAAAAGTTGAAAGTGTCATCGTTCAATCCCTGGCAATGGCGCCAAAATTGATCACGCTTTTTCTATATACATTTTTTAAAACTCTTTCTAGTCTCTTTTTAAATTTCTTTAAAAGCGCAGATGTTTACTGGCCAATGTACCAAGTACATGTGTAGTAATAAAATTTCGGTGAATACTGAATCATGTCCACATGGAGTGAGGACTAGCTATCAACTGTATTAGTTCTAATTGTAGCTAAGCAAATCAAAATTTGTTTCTATTTTTGGATTTTCTTACATAAAACTAGACTACAAAGAAATAAGGATTTCCAACACCTGTAATTGATTTAGGTTAAAAGCCAATAAATCTAAAAAATCAAATGAATGTATGCTATCGACCAGAATTGTAATTGCAAATCCAAATTGTTAATGGGTTTAGTTTTTCAATCAAGCAAGCACCAGATAACAATTTCTTTTTCCAAAGTAAGCAATTATCCTAAATTAACCAATCAATGTTTCCTATTCCTAAAAAAGTGATTATTTGACTAATTTTTTTATATTTTTAAACCCTAATCGAATTGAAAATCCATATGTCTATGAGATTTCTAATCCAAATTAGCTATTTACAGAAATGATTAGAAAAGAATTTTCCAATTGCACTCCTAATCTATCATGATTCCCAAATTCAATCCAAAATACATGAATAGTGAATTAGCATCAGCAACATGAACACAAACAATCGTTCAATCAATAGCAGAGATCATCAATTGAATAATTCAGATAAAAAACTCAAAGTTAAATTAAGCACAAAAGAAATAAACTTTCAACACCATCCAAAATATGAATATATGAAAAAGAACAAAGTCACATTATCGATGAAATCTTGTTCTTAAATTTAAATTCAAATGATGTCTTCCACTTGATCTTGGTGTGGAATCCTCAATCAAAACAGAAACAAAAAATTTCTAGTCTCTAAGCTTTAATCTAATTCAAGGAGCTGAGGAGAAAGCTTTAGATTTTGTGCCCAGGGTTCTTCTCACAACACAAAATCATCTAACAAGAGGAATATATATATGAACAATCGCAGGACACATAGACCGGTAGTGTACACTGGCGACCTACATTGAAAATTGGCTGACGTTCATTGTAAGAATTAATTTTCAAGAGGTCCTGTAAAGGTACATTGACTCTAACACCGGCGGCGTAGATCTCCTAGTAGCCGGCATTTGTTCAAACTCAAAAATGCCCAGAATGGTTTACACCACCTAAAAGCTGACAGTGTTTAAGCAGCTTTGATTCTACACCGCATAAAGCCGACGGTGTAGGACTAGATTTTGCCGACGTACAGGTGAAAAATTGCATAATCGTTGTTGTTGTTTTGAAGGCTGGTGCATGAGCTTTGTTTAGTCAATGTTGAATTCTTTTTTTATGAAAGCTGGTTGTGTTCTATTTTGTTTAGAGCCGGTCTACTTTAATTTCTTTCCCAAATTTGCATAAAACTTCTCCAATTTGCTTGTGTTTGTTGTATAAATCTTCTAATGACCTGAAATATCAAATTAAGCACAGTTACCATTTCCTTTTTATTTCTATAAAATCAACAATAAGTTGAGTATCCATTGTTAAACGAAAAGTGTGTAAAATATGACTTTATCAATGGTTATATTTTCTTTCACTTATTATTATGATTGTAGATTCTGTTAATGGAAGGAGAAGGCAAAAAGAAGAGGGTTCTTCTTTTTCTTAATGTGATTTTCACTTTTTTTTTTTCATTTACAAATGAATAATCTACGTGGCGTGTGATTTGAGTGGCCATAAACATATGTCAATGAGTGATAGGTTGTTAATGCTAACTATATAGACAAAGTTAGATAAATTTAACAAAGGTAATGGTTTGAACACAAAAAGTATGTTGAAGTAGTAAATTAAATAAAGTAAAGTTTTTGTAGTTAATTGAATATCTAGATAAAGTTTAGTTAATATTTGTGACATTATTCTTTCGTTTTATAAAATGAGTATGTATGTATTTGTTTTTTTATATTTTTTATGTTATATTTGCCAAACATAATATTCTAATAGATACAAAAGGATACCGAGAGGACCTAAAGAAAGGATGAAACAAAGAAACTTGTAACCTTAAAGTTACATGCCAAGCCTAAGGGAATGTATGAAAATTGGTATGGACAATTAGTGTAGATTTGTACAACATGGGCTAATAATACATCTACTATAACAATTAGAATGGTGCATGCTAGGGATCCTCTGACTAAATTTAAAGGCTTATATAGATCAGGTTATTAGTTTTCGACCATTACTTAGAAAAAAAATAATTAAAGGAGGGGAGAGAAAGAAAGAGTGGGTGAGACAGATTGTTGTGTGTATAGATATAATTAGAGGGGCAATACTTGGTGTTCTTGTGGTGAATAGAAGATTTTGCAGTACAAGATAAGCTAAATTTTGTGACTAATTCCTTATAACATTATGCGTGTATACATGGATCCTATAATTTGGCTTTGTTTTTCCTAACCCTATACTACTACCATAAGACTCCCATCCTTGACTACCAGTAGACTTCGGCTCAAAACCACCACTACAAACCTCAAACCACCATGATTAAACTAGCAACTAGATGCCTCTGTTTAATTTTGCCTATTCATAGGGGGCTATGATATTCAACTTCAATAAACTACGACTCCCACCTAAAATACCTCAATGAGTTTTATTCCAACTTTATCAACTTTAGAATGTTTACTTTCAAATGTTGTATTATGAAAAATTTGTCTAAGTTAATTAAAGAATGTTGTATTTCTTTCTTGAGAAAGGAAAATCTCCTCGTTTACAACTTTTCAAATGATATAATATCTTATATCATTTGAAAATTTTTTTTGCAATCAATTTTTAATTTTAAAAACATTTTGTTTATGAACCAACTTCAATTATAAAAACATTTGGATTTGGGAAAGAGTGGGACATATGATAATCTATCATGAACATGTCCAAACCTAATCATTTCAAGTTGAGAACAATGGAAAGGAAAATAAAAAAGAGTCACACTAGTTGTAGTTGTGTTGTAAATCAATTTTCTTATAATTTATTTAAATATTAATTAAATGAAAAGTGCAAAAAAAAAAGGAAAGAAAATTTGCTAGAGTGATTCATGGTTCCATCAATTGGAATGGTTATCATAACATGTTGTTACAATACAACAAAAGATAAGTTAAAAAAGGCTATCTTATATTTATAAACCTTGATCATGGCATTATGAGGGAGAAAAATATATATAATTATTACCACAAATTATCTTTAACATTTTAATTTTCCTAACTTTGTAAATAATAAAAAGTACTGGGAATACTACACAAGAAAAGTACATTTTATAATTACATCATAGATTTGGAATGTCCTTAATATACCAATTAATTGTATAGTATCTAAAAAAATCTACAATAAATATTTAGTAAAAGCATAACCGTTGTTTTCTATCTATACAAGAATCCTTAAATTAAGTTTTGTTAAAGACTCGAATTTTCACATACCCCAACTTCAAACCACTACCACAAGACCCCAACCTTGGACCACCACTGCTAGACCCCAGTTTTAGACCACCACAAACTCAAGCTTCGGACCACTACTAACCTTTTTACCAACAACTAGTTTCCTTTGTTGAATTTTTCTATTCATAGAGATTATTATACCAAATCTTAATGACTCGCAACTTCCAACAAAAAAACAAAATTATATTTTAGCTTCATCAACTTTGGAATGTTGACTTTCGAGGCTATATTATGGAATTTTTTTTTAAGTTATTTAAGGAAGCTTATTGACAAAGGAAAATCTCTTTTTTTTGCAACATTTTCAATATTAATATATTTTTTTAAGATAAGATCATACGATATATCTTATATCATTTGAAATTTTGTTTTCACAATCACTTTTTAATTTTAAAACATTTTGTGTATGAACCAACTTTTATTATAAAAATATTTAGACAAGAAAAAGAGGGGAAGGATGGGATTCTATTATGTCTTGAACTTGTCCAAATCTATCCCTCCAAGTTAAGAACCAAAGCTAACCTAAAATGGCTAATTTATAACTAGTGGGTATGATCAATTCCTGAATAAGGAAGGAAAAAACAAAGGAGTTACTCTAGTTGTAGTCATGTTTTATATTAATTATTTATAATTTATTTAAATAATAATTAAAGTAAAAGTGTAAGGAAAAAAAGTGAAAAAAAAAACCTATTGAATTGGTTCATGGTTCCATCAATTAGAATGGTGCTCTAAATATTGTTATGATGCAATAAAGGATAAGTTAAAAAAAATCCATGCGTACAGTTAGATAGATTGATTGTGGCAATATAAGGGGGATAAAATTATTTATTACTACAAATTATCTTTACGACTTTAATATTGCTAACTTTTTAAGCAATTACAACTACCAATAGTTTAAAAGTATTGAGCATACTATAGGAGCAAAATGCATTTTATAATTAAATCATAAAATTAAAATGTCCCTAATCTACCAACTATCATATAGTATTAAAAAAATTGCTACAACAAATATCTAGTAAAAGTACAATCATTGTTATATGAGTATATATAGATCTTTGTAATTGGGTTTTGATAAAGATTTAATTTTCCCCCAACCCCAACCTCGCACCATTACCTTTAGACCCCAATCGCAAACCACTACCACAAGACTCGAGTTTTGAACCACCACCAGATCTAGCCTAGGTGCTCATGTTAGATTTTTCCTATTTATAGTGATGTCAATGAGACATTATTTTTGTCTAACTCACACACATACACAGTAGGAAAAGAAAAAAACAAGAGAGAGAGAGGAAGAGCTTCAATACTACAATCACATAAATGGTGCGTATATTTAATATTACAGGATTTTACCTTTTATAGGCATAAAAATACACATTTTAGAAAAAACTCATTTGTGAAAGTAGGTAAAAGAAGGATTGTAAATTGTTTGTCAATTCTATGTGTGGCTTAGAATTAATATTGCCAACACTAGAATTTTGGTTTCCTTCTTTTACAAATACAGCTTTGTACAACTTGATTTAAATGCTTTAACCAACATTACCTCCCTTAAATCAGGCTTGTATCCTTCAAAGCTTTTTCTTTAATTATAAAATAATTCTTTTTTCAAAGGCTTTGTAAAAATATCTGCAATTTGATCTTCAGTATGGCAATAATTAATCTCCACTTCTTTCTCAGCAACCGATTGTCAAATCTTATGAAACCAGATATCAATATGCTTGGACCATCCATGAAAAACTAGATTTTGGTATAGAGCAACAGCAAACTTATTATCACAAAATATTTCTATGGGAGTTTTCTGTTTCTGATGTATCACTTCTAGTATTCTTTTCAGCTACACAGCTTGAGTTGCACAACTAGCTGCTGCTATATATTCTGTTTCGGCTGTAGAGAGTGCGAAAACTAGTTGCTTCTTTAATGACCATGATACCGCACCACTCCTTAAATGAAATGTGTATCCTATCGTGCTTTTTCTTGTTTCTATATCTCCTGCTCAATCATTATCTATATAGCCAACAAGTTTCACATCATTATCATTGGCATAAAAAATTCCCTCTGTCAAAGTACCTTTGATATATTTGAGAATTCTTTTAGCTCCTTGCAGATGATAAATATGTGGCTCTTCCATAAATCTGCTAAGCAATCCGACTCCAAAAACAATATCTGATCATGTTGCAGTCAAATATCTCAAACTTCCAATCAAACATTTGTAGTGAATTGAATCTATCTTCTTGCCATTGTTTTCTCTTGTCAACTTTAATTTTTCTTCGACTGGAATGGAGACTGGCTTTAAAACCTCCATCTTAAATTTCTTCAAAATATCACTAGCATATTTCTTCTGAGAAATGAAAATGCCATCTTTCTGTTGAACAACCTTAATGCCGAGGAAATAAGACATTAGGCTCGTATTTGTCATTTCAACGTACCTTATCATAGCCTCTCTGAGTTCTTCAATCATCCTTGAATTGTTGCTAGTAAAAATTAGATCATCAACACAAAGACACACAATAAGAATATCTCCAGACTCGACAAATTTAATATATAAAATATGCTCAAACAGGCATCTTTGAAGACCATGCTGCACAAAATATGAATCAATCTTCTTGCACCATGCTCTTGGTGCGCGCTTCAACCCATGTAGAGCTTTCTTCAGTTTATAAACTTTATCTTCTTTTCCTTCAATCACATAACCTACAGGCTACTCAACATACACTTCTTCTTCCGGTGTTTCATTTAGAAAAGCATATTTAACATCCATTTGATATATTCTCCAATTATTTTGAGTTGAAAGAGAAATAAGCATATGAATTGTATTTAGCCTTGCGAATTGGAGCAAATACCTCAAAATAATCAATACCAAGCTGTTGCTTGTAGCCATTAGCCACCAACCTTGCTTTAAATCAGTCTATCTCTCCATCAAGCTTGTATTTTGTTTTATAGACCCACTTCACTCCAATTAGGCCTTTATCAATAGGCATATCTATTAGCTCCCATGTTTTTTCTGCTCAATAGCATAAATCTCTTCATCCATGGCCTTCCTCTAACCTAGGTCTCCTAAAGCTTCTTTAAATGTCATTGGTTCACAATCTGCAAACAAAGTAAAATTTATAATTTATTCATCGGAAGGATCATTATCACCACCAACAACATAATCCTCCAATTTGGCCGGTAATCTGTGTCATCTTTGTGGTCTGTTAAATGATTCTGGCAAATCTTGATTGCACCTAGTTGCCCGTCATCTTCTTCGTAATCAACAGGAATTACTACCACCTCCTTTTGGGATTTTGAAAACTAATCCCATATTCCTTCTTCATCGAATGTCATGTCTCTACTGATGATCACCTTTTTTGTCTTTGGATTATATAACTTGTATGCCTTTGAGTTTGAGCTATAGCCAATGAAGATGCATTTTTCTCCCTTATCATCCAATTTCTTCCTGAGCTGATCTGGTACATAGGCATATGCAATACACCTAAAAACTCTGAGATGTCGGATTGAGGCTTCCTACCACTCCAAGCTTTTTCAGGTGTCTTGCCACGAACACTCTTAGTTGGGCACTTATTCAAGATATAAACAGTAGTGGCAACTACTTCTGCCAAGAATTCTCTAGGCAATTGTTTAGCCTTCAACATGCATCTTACCATGTTCATGATTATTCTGTTCTTCCTTTTGACAACTCCATTCTGTTGAGGTATGTATCTGGTTGTTAGTTGGTGTTGAATTCCATGCTGCTTAAAGAAGTCTACACATACAAGATATTATTGGCCTCTATCTATTCGTAGTGCTTTGATTTTGTAGCCATTTTGTTTTTCCACTAATGCGTTGAATGAATTAAAGTTATCGCAAGCTTCTGACTTCTGTTTTAAAAATACACCCATGTCTTTTTGCTAAAATCATCAGTGAAAGTAATAAAATACCTACTATCACCATGTGTTGGCACCTCATCTATACATAAGTCCGAATGGACAATCTCCAACAACTTTCTCGCCCTCCAAGACTTTCCAGTTGGGAATGAGTCTTTATGCTTCTTGCCAGTTTGACAAGTCCCGCATACACTATTAGGAATATTCACAATAGACAAACCAAAAACATATTCTTTTTGTGACAGATAATTCAATCCAAAAAAGTGAAAATGTCCAAAACACATGCCACAGCCAATCATCATTTGAAATAACAGAACTCAAACAAGAAAATTTTTCATGCTGAATTTTCAAAGGGAATAAGCGATTTGGTGTCATTAGTACTTTGGCTACAAACCTTCCATGTTTGTCAATCAATGTGCAGTAACCTTGATAAATCTGTATGTTCTATCATTCATCCGACAGTTGTCCCATACTCAATAGATTGTGATGAAGACTAAAAGTATAGAAAACATCAGAGATAAAGTTCTGAGATCCATCCTTCAATCCAATAGCAACCTGGCATTTTCCCAATATCGGAATATTTGTACTATTTTCGAATTTCACGGTAGATTTTCCCATTTCATCCAAAGAAGAAAATAACTCCTTTTTGCCACACATATGATTACTACATCCAGTATCTAAATACCAAATATTTCCATCTTCTGCAAAATTATTAGCTACCAAAAATAAACTTTGTGGGTTATTAGAATTCTCACCAATATTTTGGTACTCATTTTCTGCCATGTTTGCCTGTTGTTTGAATCTACAGTCTGCAGCTTTGTGTCCAAACTTCCAACAGTGAAAACAATTAACATTTATTCTTCCTTGATAGTTGTTGCTTCTTCCTCTTCCTCAATTGGCAGTCTAGAAATCATTTCCACTTCTTTCTTGACTAAATGGTTTGTAATTGTTATCTCTCCCTTGGTTGAAACTACTACATCCTCTTCCTTTGAAATTTCCTCGACCTCTACCTTTGTAATTTCCTCTTCCTCCACTATTAAAACCATGACCGCTTCCTTTAGTATTTTGACTAGTTTCAAATTTATTATTGAGGTTTACCTGACTCTTCAAGGTTTCTTCATTCACTTTCTCCGTCTTCTCCAAAATTCTACTCACATGACTTTCAATGCTTCCTTTCAACTCTACAACCATCATGGTATCTATATCGTGGGACTCTATTATTATAGTCACCACATGATCAAACTTGATTGGCATGATTCGAAGAATTTTCTCCACCACCTTGCTTTTAGGAATGTCATCTCCATACACCCTCATCTTATTAACAAGATCAGTAACACGAGAAAAATATTGTTCAACACTTTTTGAGTTGGACATCTCCTATCTTTCGTATTCTCTACGCAGGGATTGCAATTTGGATTTCTGAGCTTTCTCCACTCCTTGATATGATAACTTCAAAATATTCCATGCTTCTTTAGTAGTTTTGGCATTTGCTATTTTGCCAAATATTGAGTAATCAACACCTTGGTGAATTTATGATAATGGCAACTGATCCATCCTTCGAGTAGCATCATCGGCTCCTTGTTATAAGCTTGATTCAATAAAGCTCCAAATATTGTGAGCTTTTAAATGAGTAGACATCAAAAGTTCCCAATAATTGTAATCAAGTTTCCCATCTAGCTTAGGACCTGACCACACAATATTATAATTGGTTGTCATATCTTACTCTCCAATAAAGATTTTTTTTAAATAACTTCTAGAACCTTCTTATTCCTCACAAACACACAAAACCAAGCACTGTATTTTACCATGATTTAGTTAATCATCAAACATTACGAGAGGGACATCTAACATTCAGAGAGGAGCTTTTGAACTATTTACACAGGGGACATGTCCTCGAGATTTCAAATTTCAAAGATGACTCTAGTCCTCTTGCATAGGATTGCTCGGCATGGGTTCGAACCTACGCTTTATACTTAAGAGGAGAGACTTAAATGTTTTAGGATCTTGAAATATGACATTGAGATAGAACGCCTAACCAAATCTTCACCAGGTGCAACTAAGGCACACAAACGAACTCGTCTTTTGAACGGCGAAGAGTTATTGGAGCAGTTCCCTACACTACAACAATCACTATATTGTCATATTGTTGCCAACTAGAAGGTGCAGCTTATAGTAATTATCTCATACAGTATGCATTAGCTTTGATACCAATTTGATGTCAGTGAGACATTATTTTTGTCTGCCTCACACACACACACACCGGAAAAAAAAAAAACAAGAGAGAGGAAGAGCTTTAATATTACAATCACATAAATGGTACATATATTTCATGTTACAGGATTTGGCCTTTTATAGGCATTATAATACAAATTTTAGAAAAAACTCGTTTGTGAAACCATATAAAAGAAGGATTGTAAATTGTCTATCAATTTCTATATGTGGCTTATAATTAATATTGCCAACAATAGAATTTTGGTTTCCTTCTTTTGCAAATATAGCTCTATACAACTTGATTAAAATTCTTTAACCAACACATAGGAGACTATTATGTCAAACCTTAATATTTCATGACTCCCAAGCACAACACCTTAATGAATTATATTCCACCTTTATCAATTTTTGAATGTTGACTTTCGAGGCTATAGTATATAAACAGATTTTAATTATATCATATTAAAGTTACATGCAAATAAAAAAACAAATAATGATTATATAAACTAATAAAAAGGAAAACAAACACCTTTTCATCACTTATAAATGCAAACCTTGTTTTATCTAAAGGTTTAGTAAAAATATCAACTAACTGAAATTGAGTGTTAACAAATCGAGATTAATATTTATATTATCAGCATGGTCTCTCATAAAATGATACCTTACTTCAATATGTTTAGATCTAGATTGATGAATTGGATTTTTTGTATGATTGATAACTAGTGTTGTCACAAAACCATAGTCACACAATTGTTGTTTAAACCATAGTATTTGAGCAGAACAATTCCTAATTGAAACATATTCCACTTCAATTGTTGATAGGGCAATAGAGTTTTGTTTCTAAGATACTAACTTGTCCCCTAGAACTTGACAAGTACTTGAATTACTTTTTGTATCTATCTTGCAGCTAACATAATCAACATCTGAATATCCTATTAAATCAATATTATGATTTTTAGGATACTAGATTCCTAATTTTGTAGTGCAAGATAAGTATTTAAAAATTCTTTTAACGACTGTTAAATGTGTTTTAGTTGGATTTGTCTGAAATCTAACACAAACACAAGCAACAAACAAGATGTTTGGCCTATATGCAATTAAATACGATAGAGATTGAATTAAACTTCTATAAAGCTTTTCATTAACCTTTTTACCAGAGATGTCAGGATCTAACCTCAATGATGCTATCATAGGTGTAACAGCTCCTTTCACATTTTCAAAACCAAATTTCTTAAGCATTTCCTTAGCATATTTTTCTAGGTGAATAAATATTTTTTATGAAGTTTGCTTAATTTGCAATCTAAGAAAGAAATTTAATTTACCCATTAATGACATCTCAACTTCAGCCTTCATTAACTTTGAGAACTCCTTGCATTATACCTCATAGTAGAACAAAAAGTAATACCATCTTCATAAATTTGAACTACAAAAATATCTTTGTCAAAATGTTTTATAAAAAGAGCTATGACAACCTTTCCTCTTAAAAAATTGTTTTTGAAATAAATTCACTTAATATTTCATTCCAAGATCTAGGAGCTTGCTTTAAATTGCAAAGTTCTTTTTATAATTAGAAAATATGATCTTCTTTAAATGGAGCTTCAAAACTTAGAGGTTGTTCAACAAACACCTCTTCTTTAATATATCAATTTAAGAATGCAGTCTTTACATCCATTTAAAATAGTTTGAAATCTTTGAAACAAGTATACACTAATAACAATCTAATAGCTTCTCATCTAGTTGCAAGAATATAAGTTTTATCGAAATCAATACCTTCTTCCTATGAATATCCTTTAGATACAAGTCTTGTCTTATTTCTAACTATCTTACCTTATTCATCAAGTTTATTTTTTAACACCCATTTTGTTCCAATAATGGACTTATCCTTTGATTTGGGAACCAGTGTCCACACTTGATTCCTTTGAAACTATGTCAATTTTTCTTTCATAACATTAGTCCAATTATTGTCTAACAAAGCCTCATTTACACTATTAGATTTAATTTCAAATAATAAAGCAAATTAATTCTCAAGATCTTCTAGCCTAGATTTAGTTTTGATTCCAAAATCTATTTTGGTTAACACTTGTTCCAGTGGATGACATGATTTAAATCTTCGAGGTCTAGAAAATTTGATTATAATCTATCTAGTTCAGTAGTACCTTTTGGCAAACTGTCTAAGCAAATGTCTACCAAACTTTCTGTTAGAGTGTCTGCTGGACCGTCTACTCAACTATCTGACCAACCTTCTGCTTTAGGTTCACTTGAGCCTTCATCTTTAGTTTCCATATACTCCAGCCATATCTTGTATACCTTGTTGATGATTTAAATGTCCATCCTTATCCTTTGTATTTACAATATCATCATTAGCACCATCTAAAATTGGATTATCATTGAATTTGACATCTATAGATTTTCTATTATTCTAGTTACCTGATTAAAAACATGAAAAGTCTTACTAGATGTAGAATAACAAGAAAGATTCCTTCATCAGCTCTTTTATCAAATTTACCAATGTTCTGTCCAGATTTCTTGATACCTTTGTACATTTCATAAGTTGTTTTATGTGTCAAAGATCTCACATAAACGCGATTAGTAATATAGCATGATGTAGATACTGCTTCTACCCATAAACATTGAGTTATAAACTTTTATTTAACATGCTTCATGTCATTTCTTGTACAACTCTATTGTTCCTTTCCACAGGTCCATTTTGTTAAGAAGTATATGGTTTCTCACAAAACACAATGAAGTTTTCATTCTTAAATTCCATGATTAGTTCTTAAACTTATGATTAAAAAACTTTTTTTTTTCATTTTGAATTTGTTTTGAAGAATTTTCGTAAGTATTAAAAGTTTCACTTTTATGTTTAAGAAATAAAACCCATGTAAAATGTGAGTAATCATCAACCATAACTAGATCGTATTTATTATCACCTAAGCTTAAAGTTCTTGTTGAACCAAAAAGATCAAGATGTAACAATTCTAAAAGTCTTTTTGTAGAGATAACATTTTAGACTTATGAGAAATTGAGACCATTTTATTTTTCAAACAAGTATCACATTTAGTGTCATTGTTTAAAGAAACTTCTAGTAAACCAATAGCAAGTTTTCTTTTCGAAAGCTTTCCTAATTGTAAAAAACTAACATGTCCAAGTTTCTTGTACCAAACAAAACAATTATCATTCATTACTGAGAAACATCTTTTAACATCTATTTTTGTAGGTTCTATCATATAAATATTCCTTTTTCAAAAACCTTCATAAAGCTTTTCTCTTTTCTAATAAAAAGCTTCTACTTTGTCTTTTCCAAAGCTCATTTTGTATCCATTGTCACAAATTTGACTAATACTCAAGATATTATGTTTTAGACTTCTTACTAGAGATAAATTCTTAACTACACTAGGTGGAAAGCCTATATACCAATTGTTATAATTTTTCCTCTACTATCATCACCAAACTTGACATAACCTCTACTTTATCATTTTAAGCTTGTGAACAACGAAGCACCTCTAGATATATGTCATGAGCACCCACTAACAAGGTACTACAATCCTTTTAGCTTTGTTTTGTGTTCCTGCATTCACAAGAGAAGTGATAAAACCTTTTTAGGAACCCACATTAGCTTAGGTCCACCAAAATTCAAGCTCGTGTTGTTTTGATTTTTTCCTTATTGTTGATCGAGCATGTTATTTTTATAATAACAATATTTCTCAAGATACCTTACCTTATTACAAAAGAAACATTTGTATGTGTTAAATCTTACCATCCTTCTTTGGTACTGATATTGTATAGTATATCATTTGACATTTTATCTAACGTACTGTCTATAGTAACTTTATTTTGAATACCTGTTATTTTGTCTAGAGTAGCCTTGAATAAACTTATTATCATGCATAATGGTTTTAACATTCATGGATTCCTTTCTACCACTGTTATTTTCCTTATTTGAGGAACCATTTGCCTTTACAAAAATAGTCTTTTTAGATTGATTAGGAGATTCAGCCTTATCATAGTCTAAACCAACCTTAGAGTTACTAATTCTTTGTGAAGATGTTAATCTTTTGAATTTCTTATCACTTTCAGAAAATTTATTAAAGGTTGAACTTAGTCTCTTTGAAAGATTACCTATTCTTACCTTGAGTTCATTAATTTCTCCACATAACGCATTATTTTCCTTTTCTAGATCTTCTTGATTTTTTTTCAAAGGTTCTTATTATCAACATGAAAAACTTTAGTATCTATTTTCAAATTATCATTTTCATCTATTAAAAGTCTATTTGTATGACATACTGATTCTTTTTCATTTTTCAAAACATTGATTTTCTCATTTGCTTTTTCAAGTGCGTTAAAAAGATTGTTGATTTGTTTACGAAAACTCTCAGGCATTTCATTATCAGAATTAGATAATACCTCAAACATGGCCATTAAACATAAATTTGATTTTTCTTCATAGTCGGATTCAATGTCTGATTCATCAAGATCACTCCATGTTGCCATAAAAGCTTTATGTTTCTTCTTATATTTTTCCATTTTCTTGATCAACACAAGACACTTATACTTGATATGCCCTGGTTTCTTGCATTCAGAACAAACCATATCCTTCTTTTTCTCTTTCTTCTCCTCTTTCTCTGAATACTTTTCCTAAACAAATTTAGATTGATTAGTAGAAAAATACTTGGATCATTTAGTACGCTTACCATTTTTCTTGATCATCTTTGAAAACCTTCAAACCAATAAAGTCATATTATCACTATCTTCTTCACGGTCTAATTCTTTGTCTATCTCAACATCTTGCTGAATGGCCTTTAACACTATGGACTTTTTGCCTTTCTCTTAGTCATTCACATGCTTTGGCTTTGATTCATATGCTTGAAGTTTTTCACGAAGTTAACTCAAATTCAGTTTGTCTAAATCATGTGCTTTATCTATTGCATTTGTCTTTGAATTCCATGAATATGGTAAGATTCGTAAGATTTTCCTTATAAGCTCATTTTCATAAAATTGTTTACCAAACAAAACATGTTCATTAGTGATTAAGGTAAACCTATTAAATCCATCGAAGATAGTTTCACTAGGTTTAAATCTAAACAGTTTGTAATCTTGCATAAGTGCTCCTCTTCTAGTGTCTTTGGTTATTGCAGCCTCTTCATAGGTTTCACACAACTTGTCCCATATTTGCTCGGTAGATTCGTATGATAAGATCATAGTAAACACAATCTGAGAGATGTTCATTGGGAGTAAATTCTTCGCTGTGTTATTCACTTTGGCCCTTTTCTTTTCTTCATCATCTAGGATTCTATTATTGGTGAGAATGAGCTGTTGATCTCCAAAACGAATGATTTCCCACAAGATGAAATCAATTGCTTTAATATATGTCTCCATCTTGCATTTCTAACAAGAAAAATTAGTTCCATAAAAAGTGGAATTCTGTTAGATGCAACTGTGATTGTGTTGTCAACCATTGATAAACTTTTAAAGCAAAAGAGTCAATGTTCTAATACCAAATGTAGGTCCCGAAATAGCGAACAAAAGAGAGGGGGGGAGGATGAATTGTTTCTTTAAAACCTTTTCTAAAAAATTAAAATGAAAACTTTTTAAGAAATTTTGTTTATCGAACTTATCAAATTAATTGTGAACTTATAACACTTGATACTTGAAGAATGTTTCAAATAAAACGATTTGAAATTCTTATGAAATCATATGCTAATGCAAATGATATGCAACAAATAAAATAACAGAAATTAGAAAGCAAAAAATTAAAGAAGTCCACGATTTATTAGATTCCTTCCTGTGAGCTAATCCTCTCTTCTAACTCTACTGTTGGAACCCGATCTTCTACACTGATCATTCCGCTAATCCAATAAGCAAAGAAGAGTTACAAGTTCCAATGGCTCTTGCTCTATCTTTCTAACCAGTAAATCAGCTAAGCATAGACTACAAGACTATTTGTAACTTCATTTATATGCTAATCTTCATTCGCAGTGGCAAGAGAATAGTCAAAATGTGAGATAAGATAACTTCTCAAATATAGGCTCAAACTTAAATATATATATATATATATAGAGAGAGAGAGAGAGAGAAGTTGAAGTTCGCATTGTCTATCATAGTATCTATCAGAATGTGTAGTAAGCATTTTCAAGTCGTATTGTGTGGAGCGATTGAGATCTTGAAAGCTTTTCTTTTTTGTGCATTCGAGATTCTTAAAAACTAAAGAATATATACTCTTCAAAATGGCTCACTTGATGATAGTGTTGAACGATCACTTAAAAAATCTTCTAAACGTCCCTTGATTTGGTTGACGTTTGTAGTGTCTATCAAAGTATCTATCGGAATGTTTAGTAAGCATTTTTAGGTTGTATTGTGTAGAGGAATTGAGATATTGAAAGCTTTTATTTTTTGTGTATCTGAGAATCTTGAAATGTAAAGGATATATACTCTTCAATGGCTCACTAGATAATAGTGTTGAACGATCACTTAAAAATCTCCCAAACATCCCTTCACTTGGTTGAATGGATATTCTTGATATCCATATATTTATGGGATTTGAAATCTTATCAGAAATTCAAAAATTAAACTGCTTAAACATATTTTGTATCATTTGTTAATCTCAAGTGCTTGTATAATTAATCTTTGATATTTATCTTCATTTGGATCTTTAATAGTCTTGCTTGGACAAATCAAATTTGAAAAATCAAATCCTTGAAGATTTGATAAGCTTAAGTTGTTACGTAAAATCTAGAAATACATATCTTCTTTTTTTCTGACAACTTTGATAAAAATATTGAAAATAAAGTCATCATTAAACTCAAACCATAAATTATGTTGAAACTTGTAATTATCTTCTGAAGAAAGTCTCCATGGATTACTATCCTTCTTATATGGAATGAATTAAGTATATCATCCAGAATAAACTTAATTAGTGGAGTTGGGCCTTCAACAAATTAAGAAACCAACTTATACTTCGATGACCATAAAAAAGTCCACATAAACATTCATTCTATAGATTAGAAAGGTACAAATAAATGAAAATAAAAGCAAATGGCTATAGATGGTGACTCCATGGTCCGTTCCCTTGCTATTGTATGATTCTCAAGAAGACTATTGACTCCACAAGCCTATTATTGTACATTTGAGACCAATAAAAGAAAGACATGTGAGCTAGAAGTATTAAAATCTCATTATAGGCATTTCAACACTCATGTCCATAAAGAAAGTAATAAACCAAATCTAACAAAATAAAATATAAGACGATAACTAATTCTTATCTAGTCTAATTAATATAACATAGAACTGAAGTCTACATAAGAAAATTATTTTTCATTTTTTTTCCCTGTTGATCCAAATATGAAATAATGCTTTTGAGAATCTCTGGTGATTGCAGAAGCAAAGACAATATGAGGCAGGACACGGGAAATAAGAATCGTTAAAGAAAGAACACGATATTAGATTTGCGGAAATACGTAACAAGAAAATTAACTAAGCAAAATTATAATAAAAACTACTAGGTACTCACCACAAATAATAAAGAAAATTTAAGTGAAAAGATTTCAGCGTCTTCTGGCTTTACTTAATGTGCCTTCCGTCAGGCAACGTACAAAATCAAAACAGACCTCGACCAAACGGAATGCCACTTAATTGGATTTGCTCTTTAGGGAAATTATGTGGGCCGTCATTATCCAACGGCTCATATTATATTCAATCGTGATTAAATTATTAAAATAGTTAATATTCTAATTCGTCACTTAAAAATTGATTGTTTTTTTTGTAGCCAAAATTTTTATTCTCTTGGATGAATATGATTACAAAATTTAAAACATGAGATTAAAGTTTAAAAAAGAAAGAAGATTAATGATGGCCTCACCTACTGATGAAAATTTGTAGTGACCCACACACCAATGAAAATAAATTAATCATCTCTTTAAAATAAATTTTTTTATTCAATATCATAATAAACCTGTTAAAAACTCTAGCAAAATAACTATTTATAGTAAACTAAGGTCAAATATGAATTTTATGATCTAAACTTAATGTAACAGCTGTTTTTCAGCCACTTGAAAATATAATAAAAGGAAATCCAATTAAATATAGTAGGTAAATGTAAAATAAATAAAAGTAAATCTAAAACAATAAAATAAATTTAATCTAAAACTAAATATCAAAATCTTTGTACCATATGAGAGGTCAGTGAGGCAAACTCTTAGTATTGTATTTTTTGTCCCCATCACTATATACCTATTATATAGATTCAATGTTGCTATTGATAATGTTTAACTCATGTAGTTCACTAGTTTAATTGAGTTTGAATCAAATTTAAATATTGAATGTGTTTGAATTGAATTTTAATAATAATATTATTTTAATTTAAATAAACTACTATTTGTCTTGCATTAATGGTAAGGTTGGGAAGATACATCTAAAGTATGGTGTTAAGGACGATTCAGTGTACATGAAGGTGCGACTTTATAAAATTCTTGAAGATGTGATATTGATGTATTAGAAAAGGGGTAATATCACGATTTGTAACTAAATTTTGGTAAAATATGCAATTAAGTATCTGAACTTTGAAACTGATCAATTTAGTACATCAACTTTAAAATTGATCAATTTACTACTTGAAAAACTTTTAAATTGATTAATTTAGTACCTAAAAAAACTTGACAGAGATACTATTATGTATACGAAAGTTTTTTCAGATACTAAATTGATTAATTTTAAAGTTCAGGTACTAAATTGATCAATTTTAAAGTTTAAGTACAAATTGATTAATTTTAAAGTTTAGGTATTTAATTGTATATTTTATCGAAATTCAAGTATAATTAATAATATTAAGTAGAAACAGCAATTTCTGAAAGTGATGCAAGAAAATTTATAAATCTATACATGAAAGCATTCCCCGGACTTATGAATCGATGGCACAGGCAGCTCATGTGATGGAGAAGATCATTGGGCTTGGTTCAACCCTTACGGGCATGCGTATGTTAGGGTGCGCTGATGGTAAAAGACGACCATCGAAGGTCAATCAACCTTTGCTTGTACCGACTTCCATCTCCACCACCCGTAACTCAAGCAATCGACCAAAGCATTACGGAATTAAAAAAACAAGAGTAACAATTTATTTCTCGTAGTTGCTTTAACTCTCATATAAATATAGAAGTATACCACATAAGATAAAAATATACATATTTTTGTCTCATAAAAAGATTATAATTTCCCATTTAACAATAGGAAATGTCTAATTAAATGTAATATGCTATGTGACATGAAGAACAATTAGTGACATATAAATAGTTAAATACCAATAAAATTTTCATATACATAATTTTATAAAAATTATTCACCATTACTATAGCTTGTTTAAAACATATTGTTATTTGCTCACTACTTGTAAATGTAGGGTCTTTCTTTGAGTTGTCATGCAAGTATCACATAGATTTTGTACCTTACACGTAATGTAAGAGTATTGAATAGAAAATGTTAATTAATTGGATGACTTGGAGAGAATAATGAGGATAAGGAGTTGATAGCTATGGTGTCTTTGCATGACTGATAGACAAGAGAGTTTGAGTAAACCTCACACATCAACCTTACAATTCTTAAGTAATTAAAGTTAGAGTAATAGTCATTTGATTTGTCTATTAGATCCTTATGAGCTAAATCACATGGAATGTTGTTTGTCTTTGCTCTCAAAAAGTTGGAACTGTGCAAAAGTAATTGAATATTTATAAACACTTGGAATGAACAATAACTGCCAAATGATCTTAGTGGTTAACAAATGAGATGAAGTAAGCTCATTTTCATACTCATCCTGAGTGCTTTTTATAGGATAAGGCTAGTAGTCCAACGATTCCTATTTCAAGCCCACTAAGCTCATTCTCTCATGGTCATCCTAATAAATGAACCGAACTTGTTGGACTTAGTCACTCAGCTTATGATTCAAGCCTAAATAAATATTAGTATAATGATATATTTTAAGCCTGTATACACTATTCACCTAGACATATGACATATCATGCTCATTAAATCATTTTTCTTTTAATAGTAGCAATTCTATAATATTATTACTCCATCAACCAAATATAAAAATAGGCACAAAACAACTATTTTATTCTATTTTTACTATGTAAACCACAAATGCTATAAAGTAATACTATTCAAGTGCATGTCTGCCTCTAGTATATTTTTAATGTGATGATGGTCTAAAGTGTGAGGCATAAGAGTATCCATATCCTATGGGAACTCCACGAGATCCTTAAAGTCTCATATTCATATTTTAAGGATCTCTTTCTTTTAAAAAAAAAAAAAAAAGAAGAAGAAGAACCTAGCCACTTTATCTTTAAGGTTCTTTACACGAGACTCTTCACACCTTTTTACGTTTTGTGGGTTTCGTATAATTTAATAAAATACACTTAATGAAGCAAACAAATATGTAAAAAGATATGAAAGACCTTAATTTTCGAGGTCCTCCATAGAGGTTCTTAAAAAGTGTAAAAAATCCTTTACATCCCGTAAGACCTCAGAAAGTAAATTCCTTAACATAGGATTCCATATTAAAGACCCTAGAAAGGTAATGCTATAATAAAGGAAACTTAAAGCACAATACAGTTCATGAAGAGAGACACGGCCATAACAAAGAACTTAGAAGAGTATTAAAGCGAGAGTTGATTTTTGTGCCTCTTCACTTTATATATTATATATAATTTGCTAGGTTAATTTCACATAATTTTGTTCAATAATAGTATAAGGAGATGTTGAATGTGTGACTTGAATCATCTAATGCTGTCAACATTGCCGGTCTTGAATTGTTTTCCAAAGCTGAGGATTTAGCAAGGTTGGCACTTACGCTACCAGCCTATATGTGTATGCCACCGACCTATCCCCTAACGCTGGGGGAGATGAAGCCTTGTTTTTTAGGTTGCCAAGCTTTGAGTCGGCTTATACATACATATATATAGTGTGTGTGTTGTTTTGTTAAGGTTAAGTGTGATCAGATCATCAGATCAAATTTGTATATACACATCTTGTACTCATTCTTCAACATATAGTGAATTATTTTCTTCTACCTGTGGTTTTGTCGTTAGGATTTTCCACGTAAATCTCTGTGTGTGCTTTACTTTACTTTGCCATTATTTGTCATATCCATTTATAATGGGATAGTATCTGATTTACTATATAAGTTATAAATCCTTGCTTATCCTATATATATTTTATCCATCTCTTGTTAATGATATTAAATCTAAAGATAACTTTGTGTAAGAAGATTATCAAAAGGCATTAGTTATTTTTTTTAAATTCCATAATACAAAAGAACATTGATCAATCGCTTGTCAATTTAAGGAGTCAATCATGAATCATCCATAATCCATCTAGATTGCATCCTTAAATACTATTTGCATTTTTGTTTTCTCACATTTACATTCAAGACGGTAACTAAAAATAAATTTTATACATCATATGAGTCTTGTAATTAGAGCTGGGAAAGTGGGTTAAATGGGCCAACCCAGCCCGACCCATGCGGGCTGGTGGGTTAACGGGCCAACAAATTTTAACCCACTTTAATAAACAGGCCAAAATTTATAACCCTAACCCAACCTACTCGGGCTGGTGGGTTAAAAGGGTCAGCCCACTAACTTGACTCATTTAAAATTTTGTTATATTCTTTTTTTAGGTTTTACGTTTTACACTAACCAATGTTTCAAATTGAAAATCAAATTCACAATTCGAAAAGTAAATAACCAGAAATTCAGAAGTACTTATTGTAAGTATACACGAATGCAACATGCCTAACTTTGTCCAAACATGAAAGAGTAGCAACACAGTAAAATCTAATGAACAAGGAATAAATTCGAGAATGAAAAGCAAGAATTTCAACTAGATTAATCAAAGCGCATGGATGGAACACAAGATGAGCAAACCCTAAATTTGGAACCATCTAAAAGAAATTCATGAAGTGAAAACAATACATAGAAAGATTAGAGACAAACAGTTGGGAAGAGATCTGTGGTTGCACCCCCACAACATGAACCACAGTTCACCAATGGCTTCTTCATAAATCATAAGCACACAAAGTCATACTAAAACCACAAGCTAACAGTTTCATTTAAAATCCATTTCACTGCCATCTCATCATCTAAAAAAAAAAAGAAAAACGACTAAAAACACAATCCTTTCATGCATCCACCAAAAACATTTCTTCCCCTAAAAAACATGTCTTCCATCCATCAACCATCAATAACTACATTCGAATCCGCCTTTGACAATGCTACCTCAAGTCCTTTTGCACTTTCATCTACAAATCACCAAATACAAATAATATATATAATTAGATGGAATTATTGAAAGGTAAACATTGTAAATTAAGTACTTATAATATTAAAACAAGAAATTACCTTCCTATGCAAAGCCTTGTAACCAGTTACGTGTACATACTAAAGCTTCCACATTTTCAGGATGAAGAGAACTCCGGTACTTGGTAAGAATACGAGCACCAATACTAAACGCAGACTCAGATGATACTATAGTAATTTGAATACTAAGTACATCAGAAGCCATGATGCACAAATCTGGGTACCTTTGATGTTGAGTTTTCCAATATTCAAGCACATCCAACTCCGAATAGAAATTCATGTCCATTGCCGGTTCATCTAGGTAAAGATCTAAGGAAGATTTTCCAGTAGTCTCCACTTCAATTTGACAGTATTCCTACAATATTGAGAAAAAAAAAAAAGAGAGTTATCAATTTTGATCATTTAATAAGAAACATTACAATAAAAGAGAAATGAAAAAAAAAGAGAGTAATTATTGAACTTACATCAAGAGTAGCAATATCTATCCCCAAACTCTTTCCAAGGACCCCAAGTACTTTACTTCTGTCTACAACTGCACCTCCAAGTCTTGGTTCAACTTCAGAAGATCCAGCTTGAGAGCTACTAGAACTTCCTTTACCTATCTTGCTCTTATCATAGTCCTCAAAGAGTTTGTATAATTTGCTATTAATTTTAGCCAACTTCTCCCCAGAAGTAAGTGGATCAATCTTATTAAAGCAAAACTTCAAGAATGTGAACTTCATTCGAGGATCAAGGACAGCACCAAGTGCAAGAATAATGCTATATTCCCTCCAATACTTGTCAAATTTTTCTTTCATTTTAATAGACATGTCCTTTAAAACCGAATCCTTACTCATTGTATTCTCATTCAATAAACACTCAATTCTCCACACTTGTAAAAAGTACAAGTTTGAAGTTGGGTAAGTTGAACCAGACATCAAATTGGTGATGGTGTAAAAAGGACTCAAAAACTTGCACAACTTATGTGCTCTTTCCCACTCCTCCTCTGATGGACAAAATCTATAATTTGAATCATTCAATTGAAAGCAGGAAAAAGCACGCTGATATTTAAGAGCACTATCAAGCATAAGATAAGTAGAATTCCATCTAGTAACCACATCTAAGCGTAGCCCAACACAAGTTTCAACATTTCCAACTTGTTTAACACACTCCCAAAAATGTTTCATTCTACTATCTGACCCCTTAACATACTTCACACTCTCTCTTATCTTGTGTAATGCTGTGCTAGCTACTGTTAAGCCCTCCTTGACAATCAAATTAAGTATATGAGCACAACATCTAATATGGAAAAATTCACCATCACACAATAAAGTCCCATGTAATTTAAGCTGATCTTTCAGAAACTCTTGCATACGATCATTAGCAGATGCATTATCCAAAGTAAGAGAGAATACCTTTTTATCTATACCCAATCTTTCAAAAAGTCAAATATTTTCTTTGATAATTCAAAGCCTGAGTGAGGAGGGGGCATATAACAAAAAGAAAGAATTTTATTGTTAAGCTTCCATTTACCATCCACAAAATGAGCAGTTAAGCACATATAACCCTCCCCAGTGCAAGCAGTCCATAGAAGAAGTCAAACAAACTCTACCAGGAATTCCCTCCAAGACATTCTTCAATTTATTCTTTTCTGCTAAGTATAGTTTCATAACATCAGATGCAACTGTTTTCCTGATATGGGAACATACTCAGGATAGAAAACTTGTACAAATTCTGTAATCCTCCTATATTCAATAAATGAAAATGGCAGATCATGTTCAATGATCGCCATTGTCAAAACATCACGAGCATGTTTGTAATCCACTTTTCTAGACTTTAATTTTCCAGATTGATCAATGATCATATCACCTATATCTTGATACTTAGCGATCAAACGACATTTTACTATATGTCGACTTAGAGTTGATGTCCCATATTTAGAACTACCCATAACATACTCTTTTCCACATCCATTGCACTTTGCTCTTTCTTTACCATCCTTTCCTATGCCTATCTTTGTAAATGATTGCCAAACATGAGAAGTACTTTGTCTAGGTCTCTTACCTTTACAATCATCGTCATCCAAATCAATAGATGATCTTGTACTTGTTTTGGATGGCATGGTAACATCAACCTCACAAGCTTCTAAGTCATCACTTGTATTGACACGCTGTTAGTAGTGTCGTTGCTCATAATATTATCCATGCTGCAAATAATGAAATAAACCATAAAAGTAAGAACAAATGATATAACAAATTAACAATAGTATGTTAAAAGAATCCAACTCCATGGGAAGGACTAAAACTGATCAAGGGTATATTGATCATTACATAAAGAATTATTAAGTAGCTCTATTTGAAAATTCAATAATAAAGGAAATTGTTTGATATGAAAATTAATGCTTGGCATCTTGATGTAATATGTTAAATATCTTAAAGGTAACATTGTTTTGAGAGAAAATGGGGACGTAAAATCAATTAGTGGGAGATGTTTTCATGTCAAAAACATGAAAATAGTACGTTTTCATTTTTAGCTGTTCAGCATTAACAAGCAGTCTGGCACTGACCCACATTCCATAAGCTGTCTAAACCTTGTAAAATTGCGTGAATCACGTGATTTTACGGATTTCGACGAAGAAAGGCAGATCTTTTCTATTATATTTATTTATTAATTTACCTATCATCTATAATTAGACTTGTTCACCAATATAGATTCGACCACCATTTAAAAATTTACTTATTAATAGGATTCCATTAATGAGTATATGAGATACTTATTATCATTTTCTTTACTGGAAAATATTTTTATTTAAAATAAAAAGAAAAATATTTTACTAATGAATTTTATATTAAAAAAAATCTTTAATCCTAGTGTTAGCAAAGCGTCATTCTTTTTTAAAAAAAAAAAATTTCCAACCCGAAAGTCAATGAAAAGATATAATTTGCTATATAACCTTCTTTTTATTTTTTTTATTTTATATTTTTTTGGTGTGCAACATCCACGGGAAAAGTAAGAAGGTGCAAGAAACGGCTGAGAAATTTTCAAAAAAAAAAAAAAAGTCTGCAATGATTATAATATCCTAAATCAATAAATCATGGATGTTATTTGCATGGAAGCATTTCATTACAATTGATAACGGCAAAAGCCCAAAGAATTACATGATAAATTTGATTTGCGAAGAAAATTTTTCATTACTGAACATGTCATTAACAATTTACAAGAATACATGAAGAATTTTCCTAAAAAAGACTATATGCATTATTTGATATGTTCTTTATTGCGGTTTTATTATTAAAATGGAAAAAGGAAGGGCGGACAGGACACTGCACTACACTACACTACACTACACAATTTGCAGAGGCGGTTCGAACAAGAGCACGTGGGGCAACAACCAACGGGAGCAGAAATAAATACTAAAAGAACTAAAACTGATCACCACCCCTACAATAGGAAGTGGATCCAGAAGATGGCCAATGTGAAATACTAACAAATCACCACCCCTACAACTGCTGCAACCACTAAACTAAGCCGACCCAACTATTTATCGCCATTCATCGCCATTAACAAACCCACCAACATACCAACTCAACGAACAACGATTCAAATATGAAACTTTACCCCAACAAACTCAAAGACCAATGTTAACCCGAAATCAAATCAAATGCCAAAAATACAACATCAAACACATTAATTCCGACCACCACGCCAAAATAACTACCACCATCGAACAATAATGCGGCCACCATAAACTAAACACCTTTCAAACCAACAAAAACAACCATAAACTCAAACTAAATCCAAACCCAGAAATTTGATAGCCTGGACAAATTGATTACTCCTAAACATCACACCCCATCAACAACCAACGAAAACACGCATACTACACTTCCACATCCACACACGGATCCAATCTTGAAGCATAGGCCATTACGCGAGAGAGAGAGAGAGAGAGAGAGAGAGAGAGAGCTTACCGATGCAGTTGCAGACTTGCAGTGCGTGTCAAGCGGAGGTCGGAGATGGATGACGTTCGACGGAGATGAGATGGTCTGAGCCTCTGAAGGATCGAGGGCAAGAGCCGCAAGATGGAAGACCGCAAGACGGCAGGAGAGAGTTTCAATTTCAACTTTCAAATTTAGGTTTAAAAGTTAAAAGTTAAAACCTAAAAAAAATTGAGGTGGGCCAACCCGGCCCGTTGCGGGTTAACCCGCTTTAACCCGTAGATTAAACGAGCTGGGTTTTTTTAGCCCGCTTTTAAACGGGTTGAAAAAAATCAACCCTAACCCGCTTTAAAAGGGGGTTAAACGGGCCGACCCACGGGTTATGGCCCATTTGTCCAGCTCTACTTGTAATCTCTCTAAAACTTTTTTGTTTGCACACCGACAAATGGAGAGTGTAAAAATTATGTACCAAAATATAATCGATAGTAAAGCATGAGTCACTTAAGTGTAAATCAAGAATGTCTTTGATATGGAGAACAACAATCTTTATAGTTGAGGAAAGGTTCATCGGAATCACCTTTACATCAAGTAGAGAGCTATAAACAAAGTAAATGCATCACAAAGCTAGGTTATTATTTAGGAGTAATGGATGAGCAAGAGACCTTTAATATTTGATGGTGCTAGCCTTTCATATTCTAAGGAAACCGGGTGATATGGTTCTTTTTGATATATTGGGGAATTTTCTTAGTGCCACTCAATTCTAGTTTTGTTAAGTCATATTTGAGTATGATTAATCAAAGTGAACAATTTGAGGAGCCTCATGCTCATATAGAAGAAACAGAGGGAAGATGATAGTGGAAAAATATTGGCTGCTTTAAACAAGATTGTGGAGAGCATAAACTGTAATAATACTATTAAGTATTAAGGCCCTATGACCTTCCACGAATGCTACAAAAGCAAAATCTATATGCTTATTGTATTGGTTGAATTCTAACATTATGACTCTAAGCAGGTAAGAGCTAAGCCATGTCTAACCCATGCTCTTGTGAATTAGACCCTGGTCTATGGGAGGATAATAAGTTAGTTACAAGCTTCTTTTTTAGACCTTAAAGTGGATTAAAAGTTGAAAATTGCTTTTAAGGCTCTATAAGCTCTATGACTCTAAATAGACGTAAGCATGGGTCGTGTTTGACCTATACCCATCTTGCACCTTTAGTAGGGCCAAGCTTATAAGAGCCTCTTTAGGGAATTGTGTTATACATGCCAATAGAAGACAGTGAAGGAGACTAAGACATTTAGCTGACTATGTTATTTAATTAAACATAGTTTAGTTCATAACTAAACAAATACACGTAATCTCGCATAGCCAACATAACAAATACATGTAATCTTGTATAGCCAACATAAATAACTCATAGTATGAACAACAAAGAAACAAGAACAACTATATAGGCCAGTTCATAGTAGTAACAACATAGGATAGCTGTACATTTTCCATAATCTATTGTAATTGTCGCAGATATGGGGAGCTTATAAATAGCAAAGTGGGAAGCAAAATAAAACAAGATTTACCCTCAGAAAACAACAAAAACTAGGAGTTATCTGGAGACTTGAATTTCCAGTAGTTCTTTCATATTTTGTTTTCCTCGCATACACGAAGATAGATCTAGAGTGTTAGATAAATCAACAATAAGTTCTAAATAAGCCAAATCATTATATCTACTGATGTTCATAGAAGAAAAGATACGATATCAAGAGGAAAGTAAACCCTAAGTCAACAATTAGAAAGATAGAGAGGAGTAAAGAGAGTACCTATTCTTGTTTTGAGAAAGAGAGGCGAAGTTAGATCTGAGTATTTGGTATACAGAGGGATTTCAATTGCGCTAGGGTTACAGTGGGACAGATCCGACCCTACACGTGGGTTGACAATGTGGTGCTTTCATTATTTTTCTTCTTCCATAGCCATGGTAGATGGAACTAGAGGTATTGCTCAATTACAAGAGGAATTGTAACAGTATGAAAGTAAGATTTCTTCATTAGAATCTAAAACTGATAGGTTGCTTTCTGATATGTCTCAAGTATTACAATTTGTCAAATTGCAAATGGAGAATCAGACTACTCACAGTACTAATAGTAGTTCATCATTTTCTTCCTGCCATAATGAGGATCATTAGTTTTCTTTTTTATGGAACATCAAGTTGGAACTTCCAAAATTTTCGAGCTCTAATTCTTTCTTAGAATTTTCGAGCCAATCAATTTTTTTTTTATTTTCATAATGTTTCAAAATTTGAACATTTAAATTTAGCTTCTTTTGCAATGGAGGAGAATGCTTTAGATTGGTATCAATGGTTATTTCGAAATAGTTTGTTGTCTACACGGCCTGCTTTTATAAAAGCTCTAGAGACTCGATTTGGTCCTTCTTCGTTTGATGTTTATCAGGGTAAACTATCTAAGTTGGTTCAAGCTAGTTCTGTTCTTGAATATCAACATGCTTTTGAATCTCTTTCTAATCATGTAAATGGCCTTTTAGAGGGTTTTCTTAAGAGTGGCTTTATTTCAGGTCTTAAACCCTTATTGCAACAAGAAGTTTTAGCCTGTCAACCTACTTCCCTTTTGCATGCTATCAATTTACCCAAATTACATGAATCTAAACTCCACCAATTGCACTCTTTCAAACACCCTATTCCCTCCTTTCAACCTCATTCTTCATATAAATCTTCCATGCAATCTTCTTTTACACCTCCTTCTTCCATATTTTCCAAACCTAAAACCTCAGTTTCTACTTCTTCCTCATCTTCTTCTACTATTACAAAGAAACCTCTTCCTTTTAAAAAGCTTACCCTTACTGAAATGGCCATTAGAAGAGAAAAAGGTTTGTGTTTCAACTGTGATGAGAAATTTAATAAAGGTCACATTTGTAAGGCCAAGTTTTTTATGATAATTCAACATGATGATGAAGTAGATTGTGATATTACTTCTTTAGAAGATTGTTCGGATGATTTAATTACTGTTGAAATTAGTTATCACGCTCTTTTTGAAGTTTAGGCTCCTAAAACATTAAGATTGACTGGTAAAGTATTTGGTAAGGAAGTGTCTATTCTTGTGGACTCTGGAAGTACTCACAATTTTATATAAGAACATGTGGCTAAATTTTTACATTTACCCATTCTTTCCGAGTTATGATCGATAATGGTGAATATCTTACTTGTTTTGGTCTTTGTCAAAGTGTGCCTCTTATCTTGCATGATAATGAATTTTTGGTAGATTTTCATGTTTTTCCTATTCCAGGGGTAGATATGCTTCTAGGTATTCAATGGATAAAGACTTTAGGGCCTATTACAGTGGATTATTCTACTCTTAAAATGCAGTTTATGTTAAACGGACAACACATTCTCCTTAAAGGCGATTTGATTATTGGACCCAAACAGATTGCCTCACATCAATTTCATAAATTAATGAAATCTAATAATGTGGCTTATTTCTTTAGTCTTGTGGCTCAGAGAGAGAATACTGGTCATGATACCACCAACAATAGTGCTATAAACGCACTTTTGGGTAGATTTCATAAGATTTTTTAGTCCACTTCATCACTGCTGCCTTTAAGGGATGTGCAACACCATTTCATTTGCAAAATGAAACTCAAACTATTAAGGTCAGGCCTTATCGTTACCCTTATTTTCAAAAGGCAGAAATTGAGAAATTGGCGTAGAAAATGTTGGATTTTGGAGTCATTCGCCCCCGTACCAGTCCCTTTTCTTCTCCAGTCCTTTTGGTGAAGAAAAAAGATGGTTCTTGGTCTTTCTCTGTGGATTATAGGGCTTTGAATCAAGCTACAATGTTAGATAAGTTTCCTATCCCAACTATTAATGAATTACTTGATGAATTACATGGGGCTCATATTTTTTCTAAGCTCGATTTACATGCAGATATCATCAAATTCGTATGTTTCCTCAAGATGTTTGTAGATGTATAGATTTTATTATAAAGGCTTTAAGCCTGATTTATTATTTGGATTTAACTCTCTGGGTTAAAGTGACAGGGCTTAGAGAGTTAGGCCTAATTACATTGGGATGATCATGGGAGAATTGGCATAGAAGGCTTGGAGTACGGCCCGTTAGAATTGGCCTGCCCAATTCCAACCTTTCTCAAATTGGCTCACACACATTACAATGAAGGCCTCAATGGGCTTGGGTCCATAAGGGAGCCCACATCCATATCCATAATGAAAGGGACTCATTCTGGCTGTTGGTTGTCTGTCTCATCTAACGGACGACATCGACAGCCAGATTCTTTATAAATACTCTTAGTCCTTACCTCATTTGGACAAGTGAAATATTGGACAAACACCGTCGTGCTGTCGGATTTTCATCTTAGTGAATCAATTACTCGACTCACTCAAGAACGCACACGACATT
Organism: Combretum micranthum; assembly: GCA_024138025.1. Classification (NCBI taxonomy): domain Eukaryota; kingdom Viridiplantae; phylum Streptophyta; class Magnoliopsida; order Myrtales; family Combretaceae; genus Combretum; species Combretum micranthum. Next base: position 177,075 of record JAMXBD010001738.1, on the reverse strand, counting down.
CATGGTATCTAGTAAGGTTGATGCTTTCTAGGTCCCTCACCTGTCACACGTGTGTTAGAGCCTATTGAGATTGCATACTCCTCCTCCCTACGTGATCCTCTCTTGATCATCATTTCACGTGTTGTTTCCCTAGATCACGTGTAGCGCAATAGTCACGCAGCACGCACATGATCGTTGCATCCAGACTCATACCCACACAATGTTCATAAAACAGCTTTCGTACTCATGAAAGCCATTATGAATTTTTGGTAATACTTTTTCGGCTTAGTAATGCACCGTCTACTTTTCAAGCCATTATGAACTCTATTTTTTAGCCTTATCTCAGAACATTTGTCATCGTTTTTTTATGACATTTTGGTTTATAGCGTATGCATGGAGGATCATATTTTCATTTGACACAAGTTTTCACTTATTTGGAGGACATTAGTTTTATTTGAAACAATCTAAATGTTCTTTTACTAAGTCTACAATTGATTATCTTGGCCATGTTGTGTCTGTTGAAGGGGTTACCCCAAACCCAAGTAAATTGTCTGCTATAAAAGAATGGCCTACTCCTACGACTCCTAAACAATTATGAGGATTTTTAGGTCTTACAGGCTATTATAAATGATTTGTTCGACAATATGCTAGTATTGCAGCTCTTCTTACAAATGTATTGAAGAAAGAAGCTTTTTTATGGGATGACAGTGCTGCTATTGCTTTTCTACAGCTTAAGGATGCCTTAATGTCTACCCCTGTTTTAGCTTTCCCTGATTTTACTCAAACATTTATCATCAAGTCTGATGCATCAGGGGCTAAGATGGGTGCGGTTTTACATCAGAATGCTTAGCCTATTGCTTTTTTTAGTAAAAAAATTTCTTTGCATCTTCGCAAAGCTGGAGCTTATGTGCGTGAGTTAGTGGCTATTTTGGAAGCTGTTAAAAAATGCGACATTGGTGGTTGTCGAATCCAACAAAATTAAAACCTACTTTAAAATTTGTATATAATAGTGAGTAGGTTCGTCTCCACAGGGATTGGGGTAAATTTATTTCTATTTAAGAAAGAATGCAGATGAAAGAAGATTGGGGGGTTTGTTTAATCAAAAGCAATTTAAGTTTAGTTTATCTCTAAAGCTAGCAATTACAAATAAGAGTTGAATTCAATAATAAGAAATCTCTAATCAAGGTGGTACTACAATTCAATTCCTAGATTCGATCATTGATGCAAAGATCATTATTCTTTTTCTGACTAGATCGGTTATAGATTTCAATATGCTCTGAAACCCTATCTCTACTTACTGAATTGATAACTAAGATAAGATCTTTAGTTATTTCCTTATTGATTAGATAACCCTAAACAAGCTCTTAGGATTTAACCTATCAATAGCAATAGAAATTAGAGAGACCACCAATCCTAATTAATAATCCATAGAGCATGAATCATTTAAATTAGATTATATATCATCACAACATGAATTAACTATTTGATGATAATCAACCACGTTGTTGTGTTACTCCTATTAGAATAGATGAACAATTACGATTCATTATTCTAATTAACAATATATTGTTTTGTCAATTGAACAATAGGCCTAAATTGTAACAATCAAACACAACAATAATAACAAGACAATTAGATGATATATAAATAATCAGAAGAAAAGAACAATTGATTAAATCGAATTAGATCTCACAAATCTTTGTAAAATTGAATCTGTAGCAATCCCCCTTGATTAGATTAGATGTTTAGCCACTCATAACTTCAAATTTTCTCTCTAGGGTTTTTCTTAACAAAGTTGTAGCTGAATTATCGAATGAATTCTCAAAGAAACCCTATAGGATATTTATATACAAAAGTGAGTAATTGAAAGGTCATCATTTAATGTAAACTGGCAGTTACACATAAACGTTGGCGGCCTAAATTCATCATGGCCGGCTTATCTCCATTTGCCTCCTCATTGTCCCTTGCAGTTACATGATAGGCCGGCATTTTTCCATAATGGCCGGCGACGTTTCTCTCATCTAAGCCGGCGTATGTTCTCATTCCTGAATCCAGTGTAGTAAAGGCCGGCGGCGTTGATAGATAAGCTGGCGGCCTTTATATTGTCACGCCCCATAGGGTACCCTAAACGTAACAGTCCGCCACATGCCATATAAGATTCCCGAATTACCACATTAGTCTTTCGGGAGTCTCACATAGATGTAAGGCGTACCTTTACACAATAGAGTACAAGTCCGAATGGAGATAAAAGCTTAATTTGGCATGCATGGGCAATAGGATATAATCATGAACATAAAAGAATATTACATAATTCTAAGGGCATTCCCCGCAAAAGAATATTAGCGTCCATTACAGTCATCCAAGTCTTAGAAGTTTTCTATGGAAGTCTAATACAAAAATTATAACTTCTAGGGAAAACTCCTAGCTTCAGTACCTGTTCAGCCGGGTCTCTTCGCCTAAGCCATAAATGCGTAAGCTGCAAAAGGAATGGTCTGTAGGGATGTAAGCTAACTAGCTTAGTGAGTGTAATCTCCCACAAAAACATTTATATCACAACAATTCAACCAAGTTAAATCAAGCAAGTGTATGCATCAAACACATGAGTTCAACATACATATGACCAACCAAATCATATGTGGATGGAATTGCGCCCTCCATCCCGGGTTAGCAGATTAACGAATCCTGCGGTACGACAATATCCCGTTTATGGCTCACGGCTAACCTACGATTATCGATGTCGTTTATGGTTCACGACTAACCTACGATTATTCGATGTCGTTTATGGTTCACGACTAACCTACGATTATTCGATGTCGTTTATGGTTCACGACTAACCTACAAATGCTCATGCTCCATCCCCTTGTGATATGCACATGTCAATTATCATTTACTCAAGTAGTTGATTAAGCCAATTTACTTAGGCGATCAATCAATTTATCAGACAATCCATCATAGCTAACTATACAATCAAAGTTTATCACCCGGTTTCGATATTCTTAATTTGTTTCTCATATCAACAACAATCATATAATTTCCCAATAATCCCCATTATTCATATTCCATTCAATTGACCTACATTCTAGTGCACTACTTTACAAGCACATACAATAAATGAATTGGGAAGAAAAACTCACTCCGCCATCGGTACTCCGGTCTTCTAGTAGTAATAGTCCGGAGGTAACTCGTCACCGTCCACGGGTTCACCTATTCATATAAGAAATTACCCTAATAAGTATTCTATCAACTTAGGACACTAAAACTCTAAGGAAACTTAGTGAAATCGGAATTCGCGTCATTTCCGAAGTTCCGTTTTAAAATGGCCATAACTTGGTCGTTTTAAGTCGGAATTTCGCAAATTATATACCGATTCCTATCTACTTCGGAAGAGCTTTCCAAATATGAAGTTTAAATCAAGTTTTGAAAATATCTAAGCCTCGGAATTGAGGGATCAGATCTGTACAGCGGGTTCCTTGATTCCAAAAATGCGGTTTTGATGAATGCATTTGAGATTCCTAAGTTAAATGATGCTAAATGCAATGGTAATGATTTTCCCTATCATGAATGTCATGATGTGAACTTTAAGAGTCTATGTTCTTATAACTTTTTGGATTTAAGAATTTTACAAATAACTTTCTTAGAAACCATTTCCTCTCAAATTTAGTAAGTGTTTTACTACATTTGACCACACTACATTTTCATGGATTTCTTTAGAAAACTCTACTTTATTTAAAGAAATTTTGACCTTATATTAGTTATATCCTAAGGCCTTTATTTCTTTAATAAAATCTACATTTACAAACTTTTAAGTGGGTCTTTTACTATGGGGTTTCCAAAAATCCGAATTTACACAAAGTCATTTTCAAGTTGATTCCTTTAGGAAAAATATATTTTATACTTGAAACTTTAAGTATCTATTATACCTATATCCTAAGGACTTCATTTATTTAAGAAAATATCATTTTTGAAGTTGGAAAAATAGTGTTTTCTAACCCTACATCCATTATTACGAATTTGGTTTTCATAACTTTTAACTCAAAACTCCTATGGACTTCATCTCTTGTTTTCAACATTTTCTTTAGTAAAAACTCCTTTAGACTCATGAAAAATACTACTAATCATTATCTATTACCCATAGGCTTTATTTCTCTTATAAAATATAAGTTTAGAAGTTGTTAAAAGTGTTTTTGACCTTGGTTTTCAAAGTCATCCGAATTTTCAAAAGTCTTTTTCTTGTAAAGTACTTTTCTTTTTGACTTCATGGACCCATATATATATAGATCTATACACTAGAAAGTCATTTACTAAAGACAAAAGTGTTAAAGACTATTTATGCACATATGAACAAAATAATAATGAAACTATAAATGCCTACATGCTCATGAGTAACAAGATGATGGATCTACTTTATCAAAAGCTTAAATGAGTTTTAAAAACATAAAAACCATATTTTTATAAAAGATCCTTTGTTTAAAAGACTTTTTGATGGATAAAAGTAAAGCTTTTGGTATAGAAACTCCTTTAAAAGATAGATCTAATGGTTCGGGATTTTTGTTGTTATCTCATTGTTCCTACTACAAGATCATGGGAACATGAGTTGAGATAACCAAAAATCACTAGCCATAACAAGTTTATGAGTTGGAAGTAGTGGAGCATAACTTACTTGAAGTGGATGTAAGATGAAGAGAAAAATGAGAAGTTGAGAGTGTGTGTTGTGGCTCCACAAGTTTCGGCCAAAGGGGAAAAAAGGAGAGGAAGAGAGCTTTTGCACTTTGAATTTTGGAAAGTGAAAGAATGAGGAGAGAGAGAGTAAGAAGTTATATAGGAAGTGAAATAGGTTAAATGGAGAGAAAAAAAATCAAATTGAAGCATGGGAGGGGGGCCATATGCGCCGGTTTTGAAGCAAAGGGGGGAAAATTGATGATTTCATTTGATTTGGCCTTGATTTGATCTTTGCTTCCTTTGTCATACTTTGTAAGATATGAAGTGACAAAAGTTATGGAAGAATGGGTTTGATTGATGATAGTAAGGTTTAGGCTTGTAGGGTGGCTAATAGGTAGTGTAGGTGTACTTTATGAATAGTAAGAATAGTTGACAAGACAATTTAATTTCCGGTAGTAATGAAATACGAATAAAAAGGCTATAACTGTATTTTTCATAAACCGGAAAATTATGAAAAATATATTTTTGAAATCCTTATTTTATTTCGGTTCTAATGAGTACTCATAAGAATATTTTTGAAATTCTAGTTCCGGGGCACGTTTTTCTATAATGGGTCTCGGGATGACCCGGAATTGAAATTTTCTTAAAATCAATATTTTCTTAGTTTGAAATATATTCAAGAATTATAATCAAAAGTAAATTTTCTTAGAAAAGTTTATTAATTGGAAACCGAGGAAAAGCCGGAATTAGGGTTCCTAGTTCTCACTCCAGGCTTGAGCTATTCCGGTTTAGGGTTTTGGTTTCCGGTTCTAGGGTTATCTTAGCTACTTGAAAAACCGGGGTTTACAACCTACCCACCTTAAAAAGAGTTTTGTCCTCAAAACTGAACTGACGTACCTTGATTCTCAAACAACTCGGGTATTTCCTTCGGATTTCCTCTTCGGCTTCCCAAGTCGCTTCCTCAGAAGTGTGGTTTCTCCACAATACTTTAACATATCTAATCTCTTTGTTCCGAAGCTTCTGAGTCTTCTTATCCAAGATTTCTACTGGGTGCTCTTCGTAGGTGAGATTTTCCTTTAACCGAATCGGTTCCAACTCCACTATCCGCTCAGGGTCAGGTACATACTTCCTTAACACTGATACGTGGAACACATTGAACTCCCGACAAATTCGGCGGCAGGGCTAGCCGATAGGCCAAATCTCCCACTCTTTCCAAGATCTCAAAAGGTCCAATATACCTTGGGCTTAATTCCCTTGAGCCCGCATTCTCTTTATGCTCTTGATTGGGTTTATTTTCAAATAGACATGATCGCCTACTTGAAATTCCAGCTCTCTTCTCTTCAGATCAGCCCAACTCTTCTGCTGTCTTGAGCCTCTTTCATTTTCTGTTGAATAACCCGGACTTTGTCTGCTGCTTCTTGAACCAATTCAGGACCAATAGCTAGCTTTTCCACATCATCCCAAAACAGAGGGGACCTACAACGCCGTCCATATAGGGCTTCGTATGGTGGCATCTGAATGGTTGAGTGGTAGCTATTGTTATAGGCAAACTCAATTAGGGGTATATGATTATCCCAACTTCCTTTGAATTCCAATATGCAAGCCCTTAACATGTCCTCTAAGGTCTGAATGGTTCGCTCAGACTGTCCATCTGTCTGAGGATGGTAGGCAGTACTGAAATGCAACTTGGTGCCTAGGCTCTTTTGTAGGCTCATCCAGAACTTTGAAACAAATCTTGGATCCCGGTCTGAAATAATCCCTGCGGTATACCGTGAAGTCGCACAATCTCCTTGATGTAAATCCTAGCCAATTTGTCCAATGAATAGGTCATATTAATTGGTAGGAAGTGTGCTGACTTTGTCAAACGATCCACTATAACCCAGACCGCATCACATCCAGTGGATGTCCTCGGGAATCCACACACAAAGTCCATTGAAATTTGGTCCCACTTCCATTCGGGGATAGGTAGTGGCTTTAATAATCCACCTGGCCGTTGATGCTCCACTTTGACTTGCTGACACACGGCACTTCATAACAAAATCTGCCACATCCCTCTTCAATCCATTCCACCAATAGTGGCTTTTTATGTCCTGATACATCTTTGTACCTCCCGGATGCACCGTGTAACCGGAGTTGTGAGCTCGCTCATGATCTCTTTTCTCAATTCTCATCTTCCGGTACACATAATCTTCCTTTCATTCTAACCACTCTTCATCATCCAGGGTAAAGTCACTATACTTCCCTTTGAGTACTTCTTCTTTGATCTCTTTATCGCCTCATCATATCTTTGGGCTTCCTTAATCCTGTCGATCAAAGTGGGTTCCATAACCAAATTTGCTATCTCCACTTCGACGTCTTGCCCTATGAATTCAATTCTTAACCTTTCGAATTCCTTTATCAGCTCTTTTTGCTCTGTGATTAGGCTGCCACTTCTCCATAATTCTTTCTGCTCAAGGCGTCAGCCACAGCATTTACCTTTCCCGGGCAGTAATTTATCCCAAATCATAGTCCTTGATGAGTTCCAACCACCGTCTCTGCCTCATATTTAACTCCTTTTGTGTGAACAAATACTTGAGACTCTTGTGATCTGTGTACACTTCACATCTTTGCCCATACAAATAATGTCTCCATAACTTCAAGGCAAAAACCACAGCGGCCAATTCCAAATCGTGTGGGATAGTTCTGCTCATGAGGCCTTAATTGCCTGGAGGCATAGGCAATGACTTTCCCTTCTTGCATCAGTACACAACCGAGGCCATTCCTAGAGGCGTCGCTATGCACTGTGTACGGCTTTTCAGGATCGGGCAATACCAAAATTGGAGCTGATACTAAGCGCCGTTTCAACTCTTGGAAACTTTGCTCCCTCTTATCTGTCCATTCGAATTTCTCATTCTTTTGCGTCAGTTGAGTCAAAGGTTTGGCAATCTTGGAGAAATCCTTTACAAACTTGCGGTAATAACCAGCCAAACCTAGGAAGCTTCTCACTCGTTACCGTTTCGGGCTGTTTCCAATCCACTACAGCTTGATCTTTTCTGGGTCTACTGATATTCCTTCTCCCGTCACTACATGTCCAAGAAAAGATATTCTATCCAACCAAAAATCACACTTGGATAGCTTGGCGTACAACTTATTTTCTCTCAAGGTTTGTAACGCCATTCTTAGATGCTCCTCATGTTGTTCTCTGGTCTTTGAATAGATTAGGATGTCGTCTATGAACACAATTACACATTTATCCAAGAGCGGTTTGTATACTCGGTTCATGAGGTCCATGAATGCAGCAGGTGCATTAGTTAATCCAAACGGCATCACTAAGAACTCGTAGTGCCCGTACCGTGTGCGAAAGGCTGTCTTAGGCACATCTTCCGGCTTTATTCTCAACTGGTGATAACCGAGCGCAAATCAATGCGCGAGAACACACTTGCCCCTTGGAGCTGATCAAAGAGGTCGTCGATTCTTGGAAGGGGGTATCGATTTTTGATGGTGACTTTATTCAATTCCCGATAATCGATACATAATCTCATAGACCCGTCCTTCTTCTTTACAAACAACACCGGTGCGCCCCATGGCGACACGCTGGTCTTACGAATCCTTGATCCAACAGCTCCTGTAATTGGGTCTTTAATTCCTTCAATTCCACCGGAGCCATCCGGTATGGTGCCTTTGATATCGGCTCTGTACCTGGAGCTAGAGTGATTTCAAAATCAATCTCTCTTTTCGGTGGTAAACCGGGTAAGACTTCAGGAAATACATCCTCAAACTCATTCACCACGGGTATGTCACTCTTTTCTCCTCTTTCCTCTCTAATCCAGGCATCTTCTATTGGCACAATTTCCTCATCTTCCATCATTAGCTCGAAGGAGCTTAAACCAAGATCTCTTCGCACCGTGATCTCTCCAAGGAAGTCTACTCTCTCCTTCCTGTGGTCATCAAAACTTATCATCTTTCTTGACAGTCCACAATGGCTTTAACCTTACTCAGCCAATTCATCCCAAGAATAACTTCATATTTACTCATCTCCAAGACTATCAAATCACTTGCTGAGATGTGTCCTTGGATTTCTAGCAAACAATCCTTTATTATCTCTCGAGTCGACACAACACTACCTGTGGGTGTCTTAATCCTTAAGGTTGTGGTTGTCATGGCTATGGGTAGACCAAGCCGCTTAGCCAAGCTGGTAGTGATAAAGGAGTGGGTGGCTCCCGTATCAAACAACACATAAGCTTCATTCCCATTTACTCCTATGCGTCCTGTTACCATAAACATTTATCACTACTTGGTCCTAATCACTCAACAACTATCTATTCCAGGGTTTCCATATTTCAGCTTTTCCTCTTACACAGGTTTTAAATTTCCTTTATAAAAACTTGCTACGAAACAAAGAACTTTATCTTAAAAAGGAACTTGTTACTAACCTGTCACCAGGCCGCCATCCACATCGCCGTCTTGATCCAGCGCGGCCAGCTCCATGCCTTCCTCCTCATCATCCTCGATCATCCATTGGCCTTCAAAATTGTACAGCCGCATACCATGCATGGCCGAGGCTGCACGGCTTCCACTTCTGCTACCGGACCTTTGGGTGTTATCATTTCCTGGATTCCCGTAAGGCGGGTAGTTCCACTTTTCCTCTGAGGGCACTCGGAGGTTACATGGCCCTTTTCCTTGCAAAGGTAGCAGGTTATAGTCATCTTCTTTGGGCAAGCATAAACCAGATGACCTGCTTCGCCACAAAAGAAACACTTGTCCTTCAACTGGGGACATTGCCTTGGGTAGTGGCCTCCCTTGCACTTCCAGCAGGAAATGTTGGACTTGGTTTGGTTAAACCTCCCACCAGAATTATCCTTAATACCGTGGTAGGGCTTGAATCCTTTCCTCTGTAGCTCGAGCTGGAGGCATCAAAGTGCCTTTTTCCGAACACTCTTTTGTCCGGTTCAGCATACTTTCTCTTCTTGGCCCCTTCAATCAAACGGGCCTTTTCGATCACCTCAAGGTAGGTCGACAATCCAGATTCATGTATCTTTATCCTTAGGTCCTCATCGAGACCTTCCAGGAACTTGTTTCTGTAGCTCCTCACTATTCTTGTATGACTCAGGAGCATACTGCAGTAGGTGATTGAATTCTTTCATACTGCTCAATCGTCTGCCTCTTTGTCTCACATGCAGGAAATCTGCGCTGTACCTTACTCGAAGACTGGCGGGGAAATAGTTCCCTAGGAACTCTCTTCGAAGGTCTCCCAGCTAACTGGGGTTGCCAAACTCCTTCGTTTAGACTCCCACCATACACGTGCATTATATCTTAACATGTATGTGCCGTACTCCAAACGGAGGTGTGGTGGGGTCTCATATGCTGCAAAAGAACGCTCAATTTGAGCCAACCAATCTTCCGCCTCATCGGGCTTTCCAAACGCCCCATCAAAGTAGCGGTTACTCTTTATGAAATCAGGGAGGGAACTCCTCTGGTAACCTCTTGGTGGTGGAGGGGGTGGATAACGAGCATTATATGATTGCTCCTCTGGTGGCATGGGAAACTCCTCTTGCATTCTCCTGTATGGAGGGGGTGGTGGAGGTGGTGGTAAAGGCAGAACCCCTTAGACTTGGTTCGGAGTTTTGGGGTTGGTTCTGGTTTTGATTCTGGATGAATGCAGCAAACATATTTGTCAAATTCCCAATGGCATTCATCATAGCTGCCTGGGGGTCAGGCTGAGCAGCTTCAGGTATGCTAGCTTGGGGTTGATCTGGTGGTTCGCACTACTAGCCTCACTTGGGAGTGGTTCTTGCTCCCGGTTTCGGTTCCTCCGGTTTCGTCTGTTACATATTGTCTTAATAAGTTTTATTTCTTCTTTAGAGTTTTGCGGTTTATAAAACGTTGGCTAAAGAGTTTTCAAAATTCTAGGAATAATTTAGAGAAAATAGAATTCATAAAAAGGCTCAAAGAAAATTTAAAGCTCCAAGTCGTTCACAAAAAGGCTCTTAAAGAAATCATAGCAATCAAGGAATTCCAAATCAAGAAATCATAATAATAAAGAATTTCTGAATCAAATGATGATATGAATGAGATTATGATGCAATTAAGTATAATGAATGTAGTCTACTACTAATGCAAAAGTATGATGCTTGTGAAACTTCATTCTTGGAATCAACATAAACTTCATTGATTGTTTGTGCCGTACAAAAGTTGTTTTCAAATAAGCTTGCAAAATTGGACAACACAAAACAATTCTTCCGATACTAGCCAACAACTTCTATCTAATAACATCTAAGGACATGGAAAGGGAAAAGACAAGGAAAACAACATACTAGACCATAAAGAGATCCTAAGGCAATTTGGCATCCCGCATTGCCTACTATTCAAAAGAAACTATTGGACTTATGGGATACTACATCCTTCATTCTAATCAGAGTCGTCTGGTGAGGGGCTGGGGTCGTCCTCGACTAGAAGATGCTCCATCATCCTTTCGGATGAACTGACTCAAATAGGCCCTAACAGTCAACCTCCTTCTCTGAGCGGGTCGGGCTAGAGGCTCTGGTTCCTCCTCTTCCTCTTCTTCTTCTCTTCTTCTTCTCTCACTTCTTGATCTCCTACTTGATTTGTTTCCTCCATATCAACTCTATCATCAGATTCATTCCTAATTCCCATTTCTCTTTCTGCTTCTCTTCCTGCTTCTTCCCACATCCTACTCCACTTTCCTGAATTCACTTATCCAAGGGTCAGCTTCATTCATTCCCTCCACAGGTTCTGGACTACCGGTTCAGGGGCTATGCCTCAACCTCAGGGGGTTGCTCGCCTACTGGGTATATATCTTTCCATACGGTGGGGTCGAATTCTGGTTCTACCCTCCCACTATCGGGTATGTCCAGATCCCTATTGAAATCCCATACAACTGGTTCTGGTGGGGTTGGGTGTTCAGGAGCTACGACTGGAGGGGTAGGGGATCTAGGTATTTCTTCTTCCATCCAGTTTGGGTCCTCTTCTGGGTCTTCCTCCTCCTCAGATTCTTCCACATTATTTTCTCCTCCCTCATTGTTTCCTTCATTCCCTCATTTCCTCACAACTGGGGCATTATCAGATGTACTCCCCCGTTTCCTACTTGTGGAGCTGGAGCTCCTCCTAGGAATGGGATAAGATCGAGGTATCTAGCTTGCCACACAAAATGATTTCTGATATCTGCCAATTCCAATCCCTATGATCATCCAGGTCATCACGGGCATGCACATAAAGTGGTCCTATACCATGCCAATTCCCAAAGTCTGGGTGGGTGGGACTTCCTTCATTCTTAAGAATAAATGTGGCTTCTCTTAACATGGGTTCTCCCGCATATTCTACCATCACCCCTCTAGGGTATAAATAGTCTCCATGATTGTCCATCTTCTTCTCCTTATTGGATCATATCTTAACTGATCTATCACAGATATCCATCTTGTGTATCTAAGGCCCTCTTTCCATAGCTTATACATCTCTTTTATTGTCCTAGGTCGCTGGACCAATGCAAAGTCTTCACATAAAACCTTAACCGAAGCCGGTATTCCACCATGGTTTCATCTAGTCTTTTGGTGAAGTTCCTAGCTCTTTCTCGGGTTTCACCCAAGGAAACCTACAACACGAAAACTATTAATTAGCCTAGCTTTTAACTCCAATTTTATCCTAGTTACTTAGTTCTAGGTTTGATTTTAACTCTATTGTCATGCCTAATAACCTAGTGCTCTGATACCACTTAAACTGTCACGCCCCATAGGGTACCCTAAACGTAACAGTCCGCCACATGCCATATAAGATTCCCGAATTACCACCTTAGTCTTTCGGAGTCTCATATAGATGTAAGGCGTACCTTTACACAATAGAGTACAAGTCCGAATGGAGATAAAAGCTTAATTTGGCATGCATGGGCAATAGGATATAATTCATGAACATAAAAAATATTACATAATTCTAAGGGGCATTCCCCCGCAAAAGAATATTTAGCGGTCCATTACAGTCATCCAAGTCTTAGAAGTTTTCTATGGAAGTCTAATACAAAAATTATAACTTCTAGGGAAAACTCCTAGCTTCGTACCTGTTCAGCCGGGTCTCTTCGCCTAAGCCATAAATGCGTAAGCTGCAAAAGGAATGGTCTGTAGGGATGTAAGCTAACTAGCTTAGTGAGTGTAATCTCCCACAAAAACATTTATATCACAACAATTCAACCAAGTTATTAATCAAGCAAGTGTATGCATCAAACACATGAGTTCAACATACATATGACCAACCGGAAATCATATGTGGATGGAATTGCGCCCTCCATCCCGGGTTAGCAGATTAACGAATCCTGCGGTACGACAATATCCCGTTTATGGCTCACGGCTAACCTACGATTATTCGATGTCGTTTATGGTTCACGACTAACCTACGATTATTCGATGTCGTTTATGGTTCACGACTAACCTACGATTATTCGATGTCGTTTATGGTTCACGACTAACCTACAAATGCTCATGCTCCATCCCCTTGTGATATGCACATGTCAATTATCATTTACTCAAGTAGTTGATTAAGCCAATTTACTCAGGCGATCAATCAATTTATCAGACAATCCATCATAGCTAACTATACAATCAAAGTTTATCACCCGGTTTCGATATTCTTAATTTGTTTCTCATATCAACAACAATCATATAATTTCCCAATAATCCCCATTATTCATATTCCATTCAATTGACCTACATTCTAGTGCACTACTTTACAAGCACATACAATAAATGAATTGGGAAGAAAAAACTCACTCCGCCATTGGTACTCCGGTCTTCTAGTAGTAATAGTCCGGAGGTAACTCGTCACCGTCCACGGGTTCACCTATTCATATAAGAAATTACCCTAATAAGTATTCTATCAACTTAGGACACTAAAACTCTAAGGAAACTTAGTGAAATCGGAATTCGCGTCATTTCCGAAGTTCCGTTTTAAAATGGCCATAACTTGGTCGTTTTAAGTCGGAATTTCGCAAATTATATACCGATTCCTATCTAATTCGGAAGAGCTTTCCAAATATGAAGTTTAAATCAAGTTTGAAAATATCTAAGCCTTGGAATTGAGGATCAGACTGTACAGCGGGTTCCTTGATTCCAAAAATGCGGTTTGATGAAAGCATATTTGAGATTCCTAAGCATAAAAATGATGCTAAATGTAATGTAAAGATTTTTCCCTATCATGAATGTCATGATGTGAACTTTAATGAGCCTAGGTTCTTACAACTTTTTGGATTTAATGAATTTTACAAATAAGCTTTTCTTAGGAACCATTTCATACTAAAGTTTAGTAAGTGATTTTACTACACTTGACCACACCTACATTTTTCATGGACTTTCTTTAGAAGAACTCTACTTTACTTAAAGAAATTTTTGACCTTTATATTAGTTATACCCTAGGACCTTTATTTCTTTAATAAAATCTACATTTATAAACTTTTAAGTGGGTTTTTTACTATGGGGTTTCCAAAAATCCGAATTTACACAAAGTCCATTTTTAAGTTGATTCCTTTAGGAAAATATTTTTATTACTTGAAACTTTAAGTATCTATTATACCTATATCCTAAGGACTTCCTTTATTTAAGAAAATATCATTTTGAAGTTGGAATATAGTGTTTTCTAACCCTACATCCATTTATTACGAATTTTGGTTTTCATAACTTTTAACTCAAAACTCTTATGGACTTCATCTCTTGTTTCCAACTTTTCTTTAGCAAAAACTCCTTTAGATCATGAAAATACTACTCTAAACATTATCTATTACCATAAGCTTCATTTCTCTTATGAAATACATGTTTTAGAAGTGTGTTAAAAGTGTTTTTGACCTTGGTTTCAAAGTCATCCGAATTTTCAAAAGCTTTTTCTTGAAAAGTACTTTTCTTTTTGACTTCATGGACCATCTATTTATAGATCTATATGATAGAAAATTTTACTAAAGACAAAAGTATTAAAGACTATTTATGCACATAAGAACAAAATAATAATGAAAACTATAAATGCCTACATGATCATGAGTAACTAGATGATGGATCTACTTTATCAAAAGCTTAAATGAGTTTTGAAAACATAAAAACCATATTTTTATAAAAGATCCTTTGTTTAAAAGACTTTTGATGGATAAAAGCAAAGCTTTTGGTTATAGAAACTCCTTTAAAAGATAGTATCCATGAAATGGTTTGGGATTTTTGTGTTGTTATCTCATTGTTCCTACTACAAGATCATGGGAACATGGAGTTGAGATAACCAAAATCACCTAGCCATAACAAGGTTTCATGTGTTGGAAGTAGTGGAGCATAACTTACTTGAAGTGGATGTAAGATGGAAGAGAAAAATGAGAAGTGAGAGTGTGTGTGTGTGGCTCCACAAGTTTCGGCCAAGGGGAAACAAGGAGAGGAGAGAGCTTTTGCACTTTGAAATTTTTGAGAAGTGAAGAATGGAAGAGAGAGAGTAAAGAAGGCTTATATAGGAAGTGTAATTAGGTTTAATGGATGAGAAAAAAAAATCAAAAGAGCATGGAGGGGGGGGCCATATGCGCCGGTTTTGGAAGCTAAGGGGGGAAAAAGTTGTTTTGTTTCATTTTGATGTAACCTTGTTTGATCCTTGCTTCCTTTTCACACTTTGTAAGATATGAAGTGACAAAAGTTATGGAAGAATGGGTTTGACTTGATTGATAGTAAGATTTAGGCTTGTAGGGTGGCTAAAGGTAGTGTTAGGTGTACTTTATGAATAGTGAAGAATAGTTGACAAGACAATTTAATTTCCGGTAGTAATGAAATACGAATAAAAAGGCTAAAACTGTATTTTTCATAAACCGGAAATTATGAGAAATATTTTTGAAATCCTTATTTTATTTCGGTTCTAATGAGTACTCATAAGAATATTTTTGAATTTCTAGTTCCGGGGCACGTTTTTCTATAATGGGTCTCGGGATGACCCGGAATTGAAAATTTTCTCAAAATCAGATATTTTCTTAGTTTGAATATATTCAAGAATTATAATCAAAAGTAAATTTTCTTAGAAAAGTTTATTAATTGGAAACCGAGGAAAAGCCGGAATTAGGGTTACTAGTTCTCATCCAGGCTTGAGCTATTCGGTTTAGGGTTTTGGGTTTCCGGTTCTAGGGTTATCTTAGCTACTTGAAAAACCGGGGTTTACAGCAGCAAACTCAGAATGAGAATTTACCACCACTACCACCTGTAGGACAATAGGTTCTAATTAATGCTGCACTGCTTATGCAAGCTGTGAATGTTTTGTTGGGAGTGGTTAGTCAACAGCAGCAAGATATGAGGAGGGATATGCAAATGGTCTAAGTGCATGTTGAAGCTTGGAGACAAGAGACATAAAGGCTAAATGGGAATGGAGGTAATGGGGCTAGACATGCAGATGTTCTTAGCCTGAACAAATTTGTGGATCTAGTGCCTAGGTTTGAGCCAGTACCAGGAAAACCCTTAGAGGCACATTTATGGATGGAGGAAGTTGAGAAGACTTTTTCTGCTCTGGACATTCCAGAGAACAAGAGGGTTGAGTATGTCTCTTATTTATTGACTGGAAGAGCCAATAACTGGTAGTTGAGCACGAAAAGACACATGGCAGAAGGGGTGACATGGCAAGATTTTCAACAGGCTTTCTTCATAGAGTTCTTTCCAAATAGTGTCAAATAAAGAATTCTCTAGGAATATTATACTCTATAGTAAGGGAAATTGTCAGTAGAGGAATATGAGATTGAACTTCATATGCTGATGAGGTTTCTACCTGATACGTTAAAGGAGAGTGAGGAAGCTAAAGTTAGCAGGTTCATTACTGGATTGGAGCCTGAGATCCAATATTGGGTCAATTTGATGGATTTGAGAAACTATTTAGTAGTTGTGAATAAGGCCAAGACAGTGGAACAGAGCCTGAGCAGGATTAAGAGCAGAGAGCCTCAAAGAAATCAGATCTTCATGGGCAAGGGACCAGCAGCTAGTATTTTGGCACAAGCCAAAGGCAAAAGACCTATTACTTAAACTTTTAGGTCAGTAGTGCAAAATTTTGATAAGAGGTGCCCTAGATGCCTTGGGCCACATGACTTGAAGGATTGTAAGTGGGTAAAAAATGCTTGCTTTTCTTGTGGGAAGCTTGGACATTGTCACGCCCCGAAGGGCATCCTAAATGAGGCAGTCCGTCGTACACAATATTAAGGCCTAAGAATGACCACCTCAGTCATGCGAAGGCTTCCATACTATGTACAAAGCATCTAACACGTAGAGGAGACACATTGGAGAGATATATTTTATATTGATACAACTTGAGTAACAATGTAAAGGAAATACAATTCACTATACTTCATATACAATTCATCCACATAGTTCACTACACAAACTATTACAAGACAATTCATAACACCTAGCTAAGATCTTCAAGCATTCTTGCTTCCTGCCGAAATCCCGAAGTTATATTTGGCTCCAACCATCTCGATCCCAAGTAACATTCTCTCGTCAACCTATTTATTCAAACATCTATTGGGGTATAAGCTACACTAGCTTAGTGAGAGTTTTCTTAATTTCGTACCATAACAAGCAAGTTATAATTCATTCATATGCTATGCATGAACAAACACATGAGCAGACAAGCATATGACTTTTCGGTAGCCATATGTGAATGGATTTACGCCATCCACTCAGGGTTAGGTGTTTCAGGCCCATACGACCAACATTTAAATTCTTCTCACTTCTTATTATGGTTGGTACACGTGCCCAGCCACACACTTTTAAATTTTACTGTGGTTGATACAGGTGCCCACCCACACACTTTTAAATTTTACTATGGTTGATACAGGTGCTCAGCCACACACTTTTTCAATTCCAGCCCATACGACAACATTCGAGTTTACAGGCCCCTCGTTGCCCAATTATTATGCTTCTTCCCACAAAAGGTATAATAACCTATGCAATGTGACTCACATATATGATATGCATGTACATTTTATTCATATAATCGTGGCATGTTAACTTATATAGGTTAAGAGTGATCATAGAGAATTTCAAACAATTCAAGTCTATCCTAACTCATAAAATGATTTTACAACAAGTCCCACCTCGATATACTTATCATTCATTCAACCAGATTGTATCACAACTCATTTCAATTTTATCTTTTCCTAATTTTAATGCAACTAGCTACAAGTACAATCAAGGTAACAAAATATGAGGAAAACTCACTCGGCCATTGGATCACCGGTCTCTTAGTAAAAGTAATCCGGTAGTAGGGAATCGTCGATTTTGGGGTCATCTAAAAGGAAGAAATACCCAAATGAGTATTTCTACTCAAAACTAATCCATTCTATCTCATACAAACTATCAAATTCGTAATTCTCGTCCTAAGCGGGAACTCCAACTTAAAACGGACATAACTTAGTTGTTTTAACTCGGAATTTAGCAAATTATATATCGATTTCTATCTACTTCAAAAGATCTATCTATTTCTAATATTACATTTAAGTTTTGAAAACTTTAAAGTCTCGAAAAGATTGGATCAAATCAGAACAGTAGCAAATTCCAATTAAGAAAAATAGTTTTATAAATGTTTATAATGTTCCTATTATATAGATCAACTATACATGCAATGTTGATGATTTCTTATCATGAATGGCATGTTATGAGCTTGATGTATGCATGCTTTTGTCAATATTTTCTAAAAGGAGATTTTAGAAACTTTTTATTTGTAAGATTCCATGGCCATTTACTTTTAAGAAAACTAGTTTCCTAACTTTGATAATTTCCATTTGTTTTGGATTTATTTCTTAAGAAAATATAATTATCCTTGTTAAAATTGAGTATTCATTATATCTATTACTTATGACCTTTATTTCTACATAAAAATTCCTATTTTATACTTTGTAAACATGTTTTCAAATATGGTTCATCTCAAAATCCGAATTTTGTAAAAATTGTTTTTTTTTTTTTTTTTTTGATTCCTTTATGTAAAAATCATTTGATACTTAGAAAATTAAGGCTCAACCATACCTAGCTACTGAGGACTTCATTTCTTTAATAAAAATTCTATTTTGAGTTTGGAAAGTAAGTGTTTTCATGCCATTACTCCATTATTACGAATTTCTCAAAAGGGTAAGTAACTCAAATTTTTCCTACTTCATTTCTACAAATGCATAATGTATATATGTATTACCTACAAGCTATTGTTATGAAGGTTATGAGATGATCTATCTATATGTATACATATAGTACCAAGAGTTCTTTTTTTTTTTTTTTGAAAACTTTTACTTTGCAAAACTTTGGATTTTACTATACTTAAGAAGAATAGTTTTTCTTCTTGTAAAATCATACTTGCTTTTATCGAAACTCAACCTTGATGACCTATATAACCATCACCTTTATTATTTCAATAAAAAATTTCATTTTGGGGTTAGAAAATAGATGTTTATATAGGTGGTTTGCCTAAGTACGAATTTTACAAAATTTTAAAGAATGAAAACATTGTTTAACTTATTCTTGGAAAACCATTTGTTGTTCTAAGATTATATTTTGATAAACCTCCCTTATCTTTGTCAAAACTTGGTCTTTGTTACATATACTCCCTAGGACTTCCATTTTCGTATTAAAATTATCATTTTGACATTTGGAAATAGGTGTTTAAATTGTGGCTATTTTCAAATCCGAATTTTAAAATATTCATTTGAGTTTGTTTTCTTTGTAAAACTCATTTAGTGTTTCAAAAACCATTTCCTAATCAAACCTACCTCTTAAGGCTTCCATTTCTTTAATAAAAGTCTTGTTTTGAAGTTGAAAAATGGGTTTTCAAAATTGGTCTTTGTTGAGATCCGAATTTACAAAATTTATTTTTGGACATACCTTTTGTTAAAATCTAACTAAACTAATGAAAATTCATCCCTTACATAACCTATCTTAAAAGCCTTCCACATCTTGAATAAAAACTTCATTTTTAAGTTGGAAAACATGTTTTTAAACTATGCATTGGCCTAAATCCGAAAATAGAATTTTGTCTTAAAAATTAATCTTTGCAAATCATCTTTAAAGCATATAAAATGAAGTCTTGATGATATATATACATTAAGTCTTCATTATCTCAACTAAAATTTTCATTTTGACAATTGGAAAGTGGTTTTTAAATAGGGGTCTTGCCTAAATACGAATTTCACCATTTTTGTTTAAGTTCAAAACCAAGATCTACACTTAATATGAACATAAATGTAAAAGAAATCCATGGTTGTAAACTATAAACTCATAGATCTAAACTTTACTCATCAATATCATTCATTTGTGATATCTAATCCTCAAGCCCTTCATTTTAAATGATACACATTTTGAAGTTGAAAAATAGCTTTTTTAAATATGATTCTATTTTTATCCGAATTTTCAAAAAATGATTTTTGTTGAAACTAAAATAGATCTTGAGCTTTCTAAAACATTTCTACTATCATCAAGCTATTAGAAGTTATTTAAGAAAATAAATCAAAAGTCTAATGCATTTATGAATCTAAAACAATTAGATCTAGTTTATTATACTAGTTATAATTGCATGAACACTAAGATAGTTATGCGAATGGTGAATATATGCATAAACAAAATAATAACTCAAATAACAAGATATAAAACATAAACAAAATCAAAGCTACAAAAAAAGTTAGATCTACAAAATGTAACTACTTTTAGCAAGAAAATAATAATAATAATACAAGAGAGTACTCATGGAGAAGAGGAGTGTTTAATTTTGGCATCATCATCCTTAGCTTTTTAAGCTTATGGAAGATCATTTGATGCATGAAACTCTCACTATACCTTACCTATATCATCTATGGAAGCTTTAGAAGAAGGTATACTTAGAGACTCTTCAAGAATGGAGAGTGGAAGTAATTTTTTTAGATGGGGTCAGCTTGTGTTCTCTTGCAAGAATGAAGAAAAGAGAGAAAAAAGAGAGTAAATGAGGTAAGGTTTGCAAAGAGAGAAAGTGTATAAGTAAAAGGCATTAAATAGAAGGAGAACTGCATTAAATGAGTGTGAAATAAATGGGAAAAGAAAAATAAAACAAAGGGGCACAAATGGGGAGGGGTTTTACATGAATTGCAAGAGGAGAAAGAGAGAGGGAGTTAATTTGTAACTTAAATTTTTGAAAGTGTAACTTGTGTCATTTAATGTGCTAACTAAATGGGACTTTAAATCATTAAATAAATTATTAAAATTAAAGAAAAGTGGCTATTTTGGAAGAGTATGGTCAGCTGTCCAAGCATGAGAATGGAGTGTAAAAAGAGAGAAAGAAAACTTGAATAATGTGTAGAAGTGAGAAATGAAGTGTACTTGAAGTATGGGTTGAAAAAGTACTTTTTATTGAGAAAATATATAAAATAAAATTAAGAAAAATATTTTTAAAGGAGTGGCAGATTTTTCATAAATAAAATTAAATAACTAATTGAATTATTTTAGTATTTCAATAAATATGCTACCGGTATGATCAAAATACGCGAATATGAGTTATAATTGATATTTTTATAACCCGAAAAATTATAAAAATTTATTTTATGAAAATAAAAATATTTTTTAAATATTTTACAATTATTAAATTAATTTATTTTATTTTTAGCATCGGGTCTAAAACAGAAACTGATCCCGTAAAAACCCGAAACTAACTAAATTTTAGAAAATCGGAATTTTCTATGACATATAAAATATTTTTCTAAAAATATAAGGGTTTACAAGAATAATAAAAATGTGTAATGAATAGTATTGAATAGTGCTAAAAGACTAGTTAATTACCGGTAGTAATAAAATATGAATGTAATCAAAAATCAAATATTTCTAGTTATCGAAATATTATAAAACTGATATTTTAGAAATCCTTATAAAAATACGAGTCTAATGGTATCAATGGTATATTTTTTATATCTCGAGCCTTGGGATATGCTTTTTAAAGTTTGTATCCGAACGGGTTGGAAATAGGTCAAAAATTTACCAATCTGATATTTTTAAGCGATCTTATATTACTACGAGCTATTCGACACACTTAAACTACACCTCGGCCCCTAGGGTTAAGAGCGCGAGATTATCGGACTTAAACTACTATATTCCACTTAGGGTTTCCGGGTGATTTTCTGGTTTAAATCTTTGCTAATTTGGAAACTGATATTTTATGTTTATACAACATATTTAATTTGAGAAATTTATTTTTGTAAGTATTTAATATCTCTTAACATTTTCGGAATTATTGAATTGGGTTTTATTTCCAAAGGTTAATCATTATTTACTTTTTAATTATTTGTTTTTTGGCTCTATATTACCCGATTTTATAAGTCAGAGTTAAGTATGAAATTTTTCATTTGTAGTGGTTTTGGATTTGAAGTATGTTCAGTTCTTATTTTATTTTTAAGGATTCTTATTTTTCTCAAGATTAAGAAATTTCTAGATTCGTTCATGATTTAGGACTAGTCGAAGTTTGGTTTTAATTTGGAGTGATTTTAAAGGTTTATTTTTTAAATTCATTTTGGAATTATTTACTAAAATTTTTTGGGGCTTACAGACACAAGAGCAATGTTTGTACAAATAGAGTCCTTCCACAGGTTTTTTGCTTTAAGTGTAGATAGAGAGGACACCAAGCAGTAGATTGCAAAGGAGGGCAGTTTAGCAGAGTTAAATCTAGCCAGGGACAGCGAGCACCAGCAAAGTTATACACTCATTAGCGTAGTGAGACATCCAGTATGGACACTATTGCGAGTATGTTTCCTATACTTCAGCATAGTGCATTCATATTGTTCGATACTGGTACTAGCTTTTCTTGTGTTTCTAAATCGTTTGTGGATGTATGTGGTTTATCTGTTGAGCACATGTCTAATTATATATCTATTAGTACACCTTTGGGATGTGGATCTATGTTGGATAGAGTATGTACGGATGTGGATATTGAAATAGAGGGCAGACATCTACCTATGGATTTGATTGTATTAGACATGTTGGATTTTGATGCGATTTTGGGAGTTGATTGGTTAGCAAAGTACCATGTGGTGATAGATTGCCATAATTTAGTTGTGGAATTCATTTCGCTTGATGAAGACCAATTTGCTTATAAGCTGGTAGTGCAACGACCTCCAGTTCTACCTACCTATGAACTGTGGGGGAGATCGGTTTTAGCTTCTATGGTGAAAGAGGATAAGCAGGAATTAGTTTTGTCTGATATACATGTAGTATGTGAGTTTCCAGAATTTTTTCTAGAGGATTTGCCTAGACTACCTCCTATGAGAGAAGTGGAGATCAGAATTGATTTGATACCTAGTACTACACCGATATCAATGACTCCTTATCGAATGGCCCCTATAGAACTAGCAGAACTTAAAGTGTAGTTAGATGATTTGTTGAAAAAGAAATTCATTAGACCCGGTGTTTCACCATGGAAGCTCCAGTTCTGTTTGTTAAGAAGAATGATGGGAGCATGACATTATGTATCGACTACAAAGAATTGAATCTGGTGATAGTGAAGAACAAGTATCCATTGCCAAGAATTGATGATTTGTTTGATTAGTTGGCAAGAGCTTTAGTGTTCTCAAAGATAGAATTAAGATCTGGATATCATCAATTAAGAGTGAAAGCCCAAGATATTCAGAAGACTGCTTTCGGGACAAGGTATGGACATTACGAGTTCGTAGTCATGCCTTTTGGACTTACCAACACACCAGTAGTGTTTATAGACTTGATGAATCGGATTTTCAGAGAGTATCTTGATATGTTTGTTGTGGTATTCATTGATGATGTGTTAGTGCACTCAAGGAATAAAGAAGAGCATGAAGAACATTTGAGGTTGGTTCTAAACAGATTGAAGGAGGAGAGGTTGTATGCTAAATTCTCTAAATGTGAATTCTAGTTGGAACAAGTATCTTTCTTAGAGCATGTGGTAAATAGTAGTGGAATATTAGTTGATCCTAAGAAAATCAAAGCAATGGTTGAATGGCTAAGAACCAAGATGGTGTTAGAGATAAGAAGTTTTCTGGGAATGGCAAGGTACTACAGGCGATTTGTGGAAGATTTTTCTAAGATTGCCAGTCCGTTGACCAGGTTGACACAGAAGGGAGTAAAGTATGAGTGGAGTGACAAGTGTGAAACCAGTTTCTAGTTTTTGAAAGACAATTTAGTATCAGCTCCAGTGATAGCCTTCCCTATGAGTGGTGAGGAGTATGTAATATACAACGATGCCTCTATTCAGGGATTAGGATGTGTGCCAATGTAAGGGGGAAGGGTAATTGCATACGTTTCCAGACAATTGAAGTCCTATGAGATGAATTATCCTACTCATGATCTAGAACTAGCAATGGTCGTATATGCATTAAAGCTATGGAGACACTACCTATACGAGGAAAGGTGTAAAGTGTATACTAACCACAAAAGTTTAAAGTATATCTTTACACAAAGAGAGTTAAATATCAGATAGCGAAGATGGTTAGAGCTGCTAAAGGACTACGATATTGATATTCAGTATCATCCAGGAAAGACAAATGTTGTGGCTGATGCTTTGAGTAGAAAGAGAGTAGAAAATCTTATGACCTTGATTACAACTGAATGACGTTTGCTTGATGATATGAGGAAGTTTGAGTTGGGGATAGTCACGACACAAGTAGGTGAACGTTTGGCTAACATGAGAATTCAGCCTACTCTTGTGGATAGAATCAAGACAGCTTAGACTGATGATCAGAGTATCCTGGATATAAAGAGAAGAATGGATATGGGCCGAGCGCTAAAGTTTTATTTAGATGATGACGGTATTATTAGATACAAAGGTAGATTATGTGTGCCAATTCAATCGGACCTTAAAAAGGAATTGCTAAAGGAAGCACATTACTCCAGTTACTCCATTCATCTTGGAGGAAACAAAATGTACCAGGACTTGAAGAAGCTGTATTGGTGGAATAATATGAAAAAGGAGATAGCAGAATATGTATCCAAGTGCCACACATGTCAGATGATAAATATTGAACATAGGAAATTGGTAGGTGAATTGAAACTATTGCTTATACCACAATGGAAGTAGGAACATATTACTATGGACTTTGTTTCCACTTTACCCAAGACAAGAGATAAGTTTGATTCGATTTGGGTCATTATGGATCGTCTTACAAAAGTAGCTCACTTTATACCTATTAAGGCCAAGTATAAGTTAGTGTGTTTGGCACAATTGTACATTAAGGAGATTGTAAGACTGCATGGAGTGCCGGTAACTATCGTATCAGATAGGGATACCAGATTTGTAGGGAGATTCTGGAAAATTCTACATCAAGCTTTAGGTACAAAGGTTGTCTTTAGTACCGCTTATCATCCACAAATAGACGGGCAACCAGAAAGGACCATCCAAACATTAGAAGATATATTGAGGGCATACGTGTTGGATTTCAAAGGAAGTTGGGATGAGCATTTTCCATTAGTAGAATTTGCTTATAACAATAGTTATCAAGCATCGATTAGCATGCCTCCTTATGAAGTGCTTTATGGCAGGAAATGTAGATCACCTATTCATTAGGATGAAGTAGGGGAAAGATAGCTATTGGGACCAGAATTGGTTCAAGATGCAGTTGACAAGGTTAGTTTGATTAGACAAAGACTACAAGCTGCTCAGAGTCGACAAAAGAGCTATGCAGATAAATGAAGAAAACCCTTGGAATTTCAAGTGGTGAGCATGTTTTGCTAAAGATATCACGAACAAAAGGAGTTATCAGATTTAGATTGAGAGGAAAGTTAAATCCTTGATATGTGAGACCATATGAGATCCTAGAGAGAATAGGTGACATGGCTGACAGATTGGCTTTACCGCCTGAGAGGGAGTGCATAATGTGTTCCACATATCCATGCTCAAGAAATATGTCAAAGATCCAGATGAGATAATAGCTCTTGAACCGCTTGAAGTACAAACGAATCTCATAACAGTTGAAAAGCTATTGAAGATTGTGGATACTAAAGAAAAGACTTTGAGAAGCAAAGTGATCAAATATGTAAGAGTACAATGGATAAATCAAACCGAGCATGAAGCCACTTGGGAGCTGGAAGAGGACATGAGATCCAGATACCCCGAACTTTTCCTTTAGTCTAAGTAAACTTTCAAGGACGATAGTTCTTTTAAGGAGGGGAAAGATGTACATATAGAAAAATAAGACAAAATGAAGATAAATAGGTCACGATATATATATATATATATATGAGCTTACATCAAAGCCACAAAACAAGTTAAGTATGGCTAATTTTGTTTTGGGAAAGAATTGTGAAAATTTGGAACTTCTTCAATTTTTGACAGATGCAATGTCAGCATCTAGAAAGGGAACATTGCCGACGTACAGGCAGCGTAGGTTGTGTACAGTATAAAATTCTTTAATGCTGGAATGAACGCCGGAGTGTGTGTTTTTGCCGGTGTTGAAGTTGGATCAGAAGTATAATTGTCTAATGCCGGAGTCGAATGCTGCCGACATTGAGTTAGGTTTTGCCAGCATTTGATGTTCAGAACGATGCGAAGGATTTTGTTGCACGACGAACATTGCCTCCTAGGGATTCTACACCACCGGCGTAGGAATTAAACTTGCCAACATATATATAAATTGTATAAATAGACGCATTCGTCCAAGGGATTTTCAACAAAAATTATTTCATCATCCTTTTTCCTTTGTAAGAGAGAGAAGTTTGGTTATTGATGTGCTAAATTAGTATTGAATTTTCAAAGCATCTTATTCAGCAAGCATACTGGGCCTTATCTTATAATATAGCATGAGTCAAGTGTCGATCCCACAGAGATCTATTAACTACTAGACAGTTATCAACTAATACTAATATCTAGGCAATTGATCTTTTAGAATGATTAGATTAAGATTAAACTAAATTATCTAATTAAGTATCTACTATGAATGCAGTGAGCTTTTGAAGAGTGATATGTTAGAAAAATGTGGGAAGGAGCAGAATCCACTTTGAACTATTGCCAATCAACTTGAATTCATGTTATAATGATAATTAGATTTATAGATATTCATAAGAAATTGTAAAGATTTAAAAACAGAGTTAAAAACCTTTTAAACCACAAAAATAATCCAATAGCTTCCGCTAAATAAATTATTCGTGGAATCAAAATTACAATTATAAATCTTCCGATTCTGTAATTGACTAATACTTTATATTAACATCCCCTAATTTCTTAGTGAGAAATCAATAAAAATATTGCATTAGTATTCATGGACAATTTCTAAATTAGATTAAACTCCACCACTTCTGCAATTGTAATTTAATCTCAATTTATGAATTCACATGAACCCTAATTTCTCTTCCGAGTTATCAGAATTCTTATACACCAAAGATATGATGAATAATCAGAACTTAATATGAATATTTCATGATTCTAACTATCTTATAACATGGATTCAAAGATCATTTTAGCATGTTTAAAGCTTCATCAACTTCCCACAAAAAGGATTTAGCTACTCATGGATGATGATTCAAAAATCAGATAAGAAATTGCAAATTTTCATTATGATCAGAATATTTAGATATATGAATTGCATAAAAAAAAGATCAGATATAACCAATTCAAAATATCAAAGCTTCACTTGCAATTTCTTGAAAAACTTCAATATCTCTTCAAAATCTCTATGAAATGCTAATTCTAATCTATGTATTGCAGTGTATTTCAGAGCTGCTTGGATGATTCTCAAAGTGAGGAGAAGACCCCCTATTTATAGGAAAAATTTCGTAACAACTCATTAAAGAAAAATGGCAGTTTCATTCAAAGCTGGCAGTTATGGATCTTACGCCAGCGGCCTACAGGCGGCGTATCTTCAATTTCTCCTTTGCACAGGCAGTGCACAGGTAGCTTTCAACGTCAATTACACATGTAGGCCGCTTCTACGCCGGCGACTTAGATGTAGATCTAGCCGGCGTATGTGATCAAAAATGAAGCGTTGCACCAATTTATAACAAAAGCCGTCCAAAAGCCGGCGGCTTTGACACCGGCCTAGATACTCCAACAGATTTGTCTCTTCAATTTCCTTCAAGCAAGTGATGCATTCATGTCGCTTCTGATTCTTGATGTACATAGCCTCAACGCAGGCGGCTTAGATGCCGGCTTAGATTGTACCTGTAAACCCCAGTATTCTCAGTAGCTAAGAAACCCCAGGAATTAGAAGTGAAACCCTAATCCGGTCCGGTTTGAGTCTAGTGAGAGGAGCTTAAGAACCCTAAATCCGGCTTTCCTTCGGTTTCATAATAAAAGAAGTTTTATAAAGTGAATGAAGTTGAATTATTGTTCTAAAGTATATTTTAGACCTTTGAAAGTTTTAAATTCGGGAATTTTTCAATTCTGGGCCTTCCCGAGCCCAATTATGGAAAAGCGTGCCCCGGACCACGAACTCAAAAAAATGTTCCGGAATATTCATTAGAACCATAATTTTATAAGGATTCCAAAAATATCAATTTTATAATTTTCCGAGCTATAGAAATTACAGTTATAGCTTTTCCCGTGTTTTCGTTACAACGGTAAAGTAAATGTCTTGTCTACTATTCACAAGTACAACCTACACTACACACTACCCATACCCTATTCTTACATCCTTACAGCTACTCATTTCAATTTTCTTTTCCAATGAATTTTGTCTCTTAATCAATTATCACATTTATTACATTTTAATTAACTAAATTACAAAATTTCAAACACACACCACACACACACTAGCTAATGGCCGGCGCCCCCCCTCCCCCTTGCTTCCCTCTCCATTTGATTTATTTTTACTTAATTAATTCAACTAAAACCCTAATTCATTTCATATATAAACATATTTTTCATTCTCTCTCTTCATTTTCACTTGTTCAAAATTCTTTTCAAGAGCAAAACCCTCTCTTTCCCCTCTAGTTGTGCCGTGAGCCACCCTCTCCCCCTTCCTCTCACATTTCCAACTTGTTTTCTCCTCTTTTCTACTTCAAGACTCCATTGGTATGTTGATTTAAGCTTTAGTTCTTCCTAATCTTGTAATGGCAAAGCTATATCTTGTGTGTTTTCTCATTTAATCCCAATGAGCTCATGCTAGGGACATGAAAACACATGAACAAGAATATCAAGCCATCACAAGACATGGATCTAGTGTTTAGATGAGTTTATGTTAAGATATCTTCTTGTTCATGCATGTAAAATAGAGATCTTGTATATATATTTATGTTCATGCCATGAAGTTTATGATTCATGCATTATAGTTAGTAAATCTAATGGTTAGACATCCACATCTTCATTTACATGTATGATCATAGAGTTATTTTGATTTCCATGCATTGATGATCATAAAAATGTAGTCTTGTATATGTATAGAGATGTTAGATAGTAGATCTTCATATATAGGAGGCAAGAACATTGAAAAAATAAAATTTTGTAGGAAATGGTTTGTTGGAAATTCGGATGGATTTGGAACCCTACTTTAAAAACCACCAAAATCATTTTTAAACTCATATTTCACAAGAAAAATGAAGGGTATGTGTAATAGGTATATTGAAGAATGATTTCCATAAGATTAGATGAGTTTAGACAAGATATAAATGTAAAACAAGTAGTAAAGTTAGAATGAAAAATATTGATTTATGGATGTATAGTCAAATTCGTATTTTTGGGTGATGCCCACATAAACACTTAGTATCTAAGCTTAGATGGCATGTTTTATGAGATAAATGAATTCTTTAGATAATATATATATTGGAGCCTCAATTTTTGATGCCATAAACAAGTTTTCTCATAAGGAAATTGCAAGAAAATGAAAATCTCAAAATTCGGATTTTTCTAAATAGCCCATTTAAACGCATATTTACTCAATGAAAAATGTGGATCTTTATGCATAAATGGAGGTCATGACTAATATGGATGTTGGTAAACCATTTTTAATTAGGTGATAAATAAATTCTAAGGATAAAATCATAAAAACATTAGAGGATGTAAGATTGGCAATAATGACTTGTTATAAGGAATCATTAAGGAATTTCCTAATAATTAGGAATTCATAAGAGTCCATCATCAAAGATCATCAAAACCATGCATATATGGAGTTCATTACATAATATTCATGTTAAGAATTCATTCATATGCCATTCATGCATGAATCATCAACTAGGAACATTTCTTACTAAAAGCAAAACAAATTTTCGGAATTGGAGGATTTAAGGAACAGATCTGATCCTACTGTTCCGTGACCTTAATGTTTTCAAAACTTGAATTTAATATTATAAATAGATAGATCTTTCGAAGTAGATAGAGATCGATATAAAATTTGCGAAATTCCGAGTTAAAATGACCAAGTTATGGCCGTTTTAAGTCGGAGCTTCCGCAAATAGCGAGAATTCCGAATTCATCTAGTCTAGATGCATAGTTTGGATTAGTTACATGATGAGAATCTCATTAGGATTATTCTTACTTGGTAGGTGATCCCGAGCAAGACGATACCTTACCGCCCGATTATTACTACTAGAAAGACCGACGCCCAATGGCCGAGTGAGTTTTACTTCCACTCTCAATTAATGATTGTGATTGTAATGTAGTGGCACTAGTGGAGTAGGCAAAGATAAAAATGAATATGCATGATGGGGTATATGAGAATTATATATATATTTGTCTGCTGTTGATGTGGGAATGGAATTTAAGAAATATCAAAACCGGTGTTAAACTATTGACTGATTAGCTAGTATCTTATATTGAATGTCTGTGAATACTTGTTGGTCACCTAAAAAATTGAACTAATGTATATTCGACTACAATGGTAATTGGATTCATTCATATCACGATGGGGATGGAGCATTGGCATTGGTTGGTTTTTCGTGATCCACAAAACGAATATGTTGGTTAATCGTGATCCATAAAATGAATTTGTTGGTTAATCGTGATCCATAAAATGAATTATTATTTAGTTGACCGTGAGCTTAAACGCATCGTACCGCAGGATTCGTTAATCTGCTAACCAGGGATGGAGGGCGTAAGTCCATCCACATATGATTTCCGGTTGGTCATATGTTTGCTGAACTCATTTGTTTGATGCATACACTTGCTTGAATAATCACTTGTTTGAATGAATTGTACTTAATTGCGATATGGAAGTTCTTACTCACTAAGCTAGTTAGCTTACGCCCCCATAGTTTTTACTTATTGCAGCACGAGTTTATCTGGCTTAGACCGAGGCAAGCCATAGCACAGGTACCGGAGATAAGAGTTTCCCATAGAAGTTTACTTCATTCTTTTTGTATAGACTTCCGTTGGAAACTAAAGAGGGATGACTGTAATGGATTTTATTATTTGCGGGGGAATACCCCCTAGATTTTGTAAAGTATAATTATACGTATGGTTTATTATCTATGGCTAATGAATGCCACATTAAACTATTTAACTCCATTGGTTGAGTATTCTATTGTTGTAAAGGAACGCTTTACATCTAGATAAGACTCCCGAAGGGCTCGGATAAGGAATTTAAGAGTCTTATTTAGTATGTGGCGAGCTGTTACGTTTAGAATACCCTATGGGCGTGACAGTAACTCCTTCAAAGCTGGTGATGTTTCAATTCTGGGCTGCCGGCCTTCCATGTATGCTGGCCTGTTGAACTTCTACGCCGGTGGCTTTGAGGCGACATAAAGTTGGTTTGAGTTAAAGGCTGGCCAAACTGGCAATGTTAGTAGTGGCCTTGAGTGTAAGCCGTCTGAAGCTGGTGACTTTGAATGCTGAAATGCCGGCGTATCCTTCAATTATTCCAAATTTCTCTTCAAAGTTTCTTGTTTTGATTTCTTAGTCCAAATTAGTCCTAAAACATGAATTTTAATCAAAACAAATATCCATTCTAGCTCTTATGAATATCAATAAGTTGTATAAAATATGATCTTATCAGTTATTCTTTGTGAAATCTTCATCCTAAGGCGAGTTTAATCAAAGGTGAGTGATCTTAATCCATCTACAACATGTTTTTCTACGGATTTTATGCATGATTTCTTAGGGTTTTGTTGTGTTCTTGAAGGAAAACGTGGGAAGGATTAAGATCTCAGGTTTAATCTATCTCGGTTGGATAAAGAGTGAGTTTTGTGACTTAAACAAGTAAGCATAATGTTCTCATACAAGATTTTTGCGAATTTCATGCAAGTTCTAAGGACTTTATGGTTGTTTGCATGAAGGAAACCCTAGCTTTGGTTGGAAACTGAATTTATGGGTGTGAGTTGGGTTTTGGTGATCCAAATTAGTAAGTTTCGTCTTTTCGTTGATGAATTTAAACAATGTGTGGTTAGATGATCTTTATATACTCTTTTTGTCATGTAATATTAGGGTTTTGGTGGACTATCGGTATTATGGACTTATTGTGGGTTGTGATCGGAGAAGACGGTGCAAATTTTTGGAGATTCATTATCAAGTTGGAGTTTTAGGAGATTATGATATATTAGGGTTTGTTCCTTTTACCATGTTTTATACATCTGTTTATGTATATATGTTATTGACATGATAATTGGAGATTTTGGTGTTTTATTGTTGGTATTGATCGAGGAGTTGTAGAGATTCGTGTTAGTGTTATTGTTGTCGATATTGGGTTTGGCGAATTTGGATTAGTATTCCTCAGATTAAAAGGTATGACTAATCCCTGCTTATTGTTTTTGGTCGTAAGTTTAGTATTGCTTGACTAGTTGTAGAAATAGAATTTCATAATAAACCTAATTATATTTGGCTTAATAATTGTTTGTTTGGTTGTGCTTGGCTTTGACCAGTAAAGACCTAGCAGACAGTAATACTGGTGAGGCACCCTGATGATCTTGGTGTGAGGTTGTCCCGAGTGGACTCATGTCTTGATATGATTCTGGTAGAACTAGGGGGAAACGGGGTGTTTGGGGAGTACCCATTCATCCATATATGTATATAATTATTTTATTTTCAAAGAGTTGGTTGTTTTTTTTTTTCAAAAAAAAAAAGAGGAGTCTGAGTTACTTCGAGTTCGGGACTAGAGAGTACATAGTTTTGAACTGTGTTGATTTGCAAAATATAAATAGATAACAATCTGATTGCTTGCATTAGATTTAATGCATTTGATATATATATATATATATATGTGTGTGTGTGTGTGTGTGTGTGTGTGTGTCTATATATGTTGCATGTGCGTTTACATTTGTTATTAACGATTGCAGTTATCGTATTAGGCTTCGCAGCTCACTTTTTAAAATTTCAGGTACAGGTGATGAAGACATTATGTATGATCTTTCAGGTTATGATTTGATCTTTGATCGGGAGATGGCCATAGTGGACCTGACTACCTAGCTGAGAGTTAGACTTTTGATTATAGGATATTGGGAGAAAAGAATTGCCTAGTTATGTTGAAGACTTGATTTTGTTGTATTTTGCTTATTATTATGTTTTATGAACAGTGTTTATATCATTTGTTATTGAAAGACTAAGTTGTAAATGAAAGTTTTCTTTTGTAGACAATTTTAGTTTTTATGTTGGATTATTGGCTTGCGGATATGCCAACTAGGATGTTTACTTCATTAAACAAAAATGTTATAAAGTTACTTATGTTTCTGGATTATACAGATTGTTTTGAATATCCTATGAGACATCCTATATGTGTGTTTATCGGTGATATTTGAAAAATTTGTGGATATTAAAGCCTTAGCGTGTTCTATTTCAAGAGAAGACACGTAGCGGGTTGTAATGCCTTATTTTAGGGCGTTACAGTCTGGCAAATTGGGTTGTGCATGTTTCATTTTGCCTACATTCGTACGTATTTTCTCTCACCTATCTCATTCTATTCCTTACCTATGCTTGTTAGTTGGATCGTTGGATAAATATAATCTAAAATCATAACTCAAATTGAAGTTTTCAAAATTTATAAAGTTAATTGGTTCTGTTCAACTTTGGTTTGGCAACTTCCAACATTGGCAAGCGCACCTACCGAAGTAGTCTAGAAAGAATTAGGTCAGATCCCAAGGGATTGGTGGCAAATACCATACTTACATTCCATCCATTGTCTAGTTGTCACGCCCCAAAGGGTAGCCTAAACGTGACAGTCCGCCACACTCAATATTAAAGCTTAAGTGTGACAACCTTAGCCACTCCCAAAAGTTTTGATATTAAGTGTAAGGCATGCTCTCACAAATTTAGAGGACCATACATGGAATTTATGAAGCTTAAGAAGATACAATAACATATTAAAAAAAGAGGATTCATAATATTTATTTTACTTATAACAATGATTTTACAAGCTTAGGGACATTTCCCTTTTTCACTAATCTATTACAAGGATATTTTACATTTTATTCAACATTAAACTTCATCTAGGATTTTTCTAATTCATAAAGAAATTACCTGACTGCAGGGTCTTCATAGCCTTAACCATAAATAGGGAAACTGCAAAAGATATCTATGGGGGTATAAGCTAACAGGCTTAGTGAGAATTATTTCCATAAATAACTTCTTGTAACAAAATTTCAAACAAGTTATTTAATCAAACAAATGGAATGCAACATACACGTAGGCAAACAAGACATATAGTTTTCCGAGAACTATATGTTGAATGGATTTGCGCCCTCTATTCGAGGTTTGG
The DNA here is from genome assembly GCA_024138025.1 of Combretum micranthum. Taxonomy (NCBI): domain Eukaryota; kingdom Viridiplantae; phylum Streptophyta; class Magnoliopsida; order Myrtales; family Combretaceae; genus Combretum; species Combretum micranthum. The sequence goes on along the minus strand of JAMXBD010001738.1, from coordinate 142,886 downwards.
TGATACATAATCTCAAAACAAGTAGTTTTAGTAAAAAGTTTTATGCTTTCGATTAATATCGCCAAGCATATGAAGTCTACTTGAATTGAGCATTGCTTTCAAATCTTCTGCTAACCATTTTCTTTTCTATAATGCCGCCAAGCAATCGCTTTCGGATACGCCGCCAAGTGTTGCTTTCGACATGAGCTTACTATCCTTCACACCCAAGGATAATAACCCAAATGCAATGTGACTCACTTCATGGTATGCATGAATCTGTTTATTTATGATATCATAACATTATTATTGTCCAATTAAGGTGATCAAAGAATCTCATACAAAGCAAGTGCTATACTAAAACAAACATTTAAATCAATTTCGGCCTCGCTATTCTTAAGATTCTTTCAAGAAATTATTTTACATACATATTCATTTGTCTTTTCCTAACTCTAATGAAACTAAATTACAAGCACAACAAGTAGAGCATTTAAAGGAAATAAACTCACGACGCCATGTCAACTATTCTTTTTATACGGATGAGTTGTTCACACATTCCACTTAATCGAAATAATCTTTGAAATATAGGTATCCTTCCTCGGAGTCACCTAGCCAAAGAAAATACCCAAAATGAGTATTTCTAGATGATTTTCTAGAATTTTGACAAGACAATGTCAAAAGAATGCTAAAGTTCGTATAAAGGAAGTTCCAACTTAAAATGGCCATAACTTCATTGTCTAGGGTTTAAGAAAACGGGATTGCCGAATCTAGATTCACTAAACTAAACATAAAACTAGGTTAACTTTAGGGTTCTAGTTTGACTTCCAGTTCTTAGGGTTTGCTTATATTTACCGAAAAATCTAGGGGCTTACAAGTGAACTCACTTTGCTATGGCGCAAAAATCCACTTATTCGTAATAGTCCTTGGGAAGGTCTAGTCCGTCTCTCAAGTCTCCTAATCAAAAGAAATAATACTAATGAGTATTTCTATGAAGTTTGAATGAACTTATAAATTCTATTCTAACAAGTTCATCAAAATTCATCTAAGAGGAAATTCCAATTTAAAACGGCCATAACTTGGTCATTTTAACTCAAAATTTCATATATTATATGCCGATTTCTACCTATTCGACAAGAGCTATCTATTTCTAGAATTATTTCCAATAAAAAAGGTCATTTGATCCATAAAAAGTAGGGTACGGAATACTATACGAATTCTTCATGTCACGCCCCAAAGGGTACCCTAAACGTAATAGTCCGCCACACTCAATATTAAAGCTTAAGTATGACAACCTTAGTCATTCCCAGAAGCTTCGGTATTAAGTGTAAGGTCTGCTCTCACAAATTTAGAGGACCATGCTTTGGAAGTATGAGGCTTAAGAAGATACAATAATAAATTAAGAAAAGATGATTCATAATATTCATTCATTCATATAATTGTCTTACAAGTCTCAGTGGCATTCCCCTGCCAAAATAACTATAATCTATTACAAGAATTTTCTATGAAGTTTACATCTAAACTAATGTTAAACTTCACCTAAGAATTTCTTAACCAAAATGGGAAAACACCTAGCTGCAGGGTTCATGGCCTCAACCATAAATAGTTAAATCACAAAAGATATCTATAAGGTATAAGCTAATAGGCTTAGTAATATTTTCATAAGTAAATTCTTGTAGGAAAAATTCAAACAAGTTATTTAAGCAATCAAGTGAAATGCAACATACAGGTGAGCAAACAAGGCATATAGTTTTCCGAGAACTATATGTTGAATGGATTTACACCCTCCATTCAGGGTTTGGTGATGTATAATCTCAAAACGAGTAGTTTTAGTTAAGTTATGCTTTCAATCATTACCGCTAAGCATATAAAGTCTACTCGGGTGAGCTATGTCTCTTGATTTCCACCAAGCATTGGTTTGATTCCATGTCACCAAGCAATCACTTTCGATCACAACCGCCAAGTGTTGCTTTCAACCATGCTACTATTCTTTTCACCCAAGGATAATAACCCCATGTAATGTGACTCGCTTCGTGGTATGCATGAATCAATTTATTTAAGATATCATAGCATCATTATTATCAAATTTAAGGTGATCATAGAATTTCATACATATCAAGTGCTATACTAAGCAAACAATTATTTACAATCAATTCCGGCCTCGATATTCTTAGAATCCTTTCAACAATTTTCACATACATATCAATTTGTCTTTTCTTAATTCTAATGCGACTAAACTACAAGCACAATCAAGTAAATCATTTTAAGGAAATAAACTCATGTTGCTATGTCAACACTTCTTTTAAATGGATGAGTCGCTCAAACAATCCACTTAGTTGAAATAATCTTCGGGATACGGGTATTCTTCCTCGGAATCCCCTAATCAAGGAAAATACCCAAAATGAGTATTTCTTGATAACTTTCTCGAAATTTTACAAAACTATGTCATAAGAACGTCAAAGTTTGCATTGAAGATAATTCCAATTTAAAATGGTCATAACTTGGTCATTTTGACTCGGAATTGCGAAACAGTGGCGATCAGATTCACCACGAATTTTCTCATCCCAAAAGCATTTTGTTTCAAACATTAAACCATCCAAAAATTGCTTTGATAAATACTTAGTTATCTATGTAGTTGAGAAATTCTTTTTCATAGATATATAGCTCACATTTCATCCATGCTCAAGTGTTTATTATCTAACCAAATTTCTTGAGTAAAATAATGTTAATTAAAAGTGTAGAAAAACCATAATTTATAAGAAATCCATTTTGTAATCCTTTAAAATGAATATTTTGTTTCTTTTGTTTTCAAAGAATTATTTCATGTTTATCTTACTATTTTTCTTAAAGACTTTTTAATACTATTAGATTTTTCTATTTTCCTTTTACGATTTTTCAATATCGGTGTCACTCTTTCTACAACTTTTCTTTGATCATTACTTGGAAAATCTTGGTTTGAAAACTCTCATTCCCTTTTTATGGGGTTTCCTTATATATGTTTGTATGGAAAATATTTTAGTACCAAAAGTCATCTTCTTTAGAAAACAAGGTAATATCGAAATGATTAAAAAGCTTTTCAAAATAAGTAGTAGTTTTTTTTTTTTTTAATAAATTGTAGTGAGTTCTTCCTAATGTCTTGAAAGAATAAATTTACTTTTGCCAGACCATAGATTCTAAATTTCATAAAAACCATTCTTAGGTGATAAAATCTCTTTTTTGTAAAAGCATAATTGAAGCTTAATGGTTTGGACAACAATCTTTATGGGCATGATTATTAGAAATAATAACAAGCAAAAGTGACATAAATAATAAATAAAGTCAAGTATTGGGAGTCTTAGCTTCTTCAAGGCTCCCGGGACTAAGAAGTATACTAGTCCTAAAAAGAAAGAAAAATAAAAGAGAGAAAATTGTTTGACTTGATGAGGACAAGTCTAAAACTAGAGGCTAGTCTTAAAACAACATGAAATAAATAAATTGCTTTGCTTGAAAGTAAATAAATTGCAAGCTTATATGCTCTAAAGAATATATATATATATATATATATGTATGTAGATACATAATTATACTTAGTTAGATATAATAACAATAATAATATGAGCAAGGTAAAGTAACAACATAAATATATAAATAGATGTTCATGAACAAAAACAATACATGAACATAGTGTAGCTTCCATAACATTTAGTTTTTGGAAACTCACACTATGGTCATGTAAAGTTACATGACAAGGGAAGAAAAACATAATAAGAAAATTTTACCTAAAAGGATTTTCGGAGTAATATGGGTTTTGTGGATGTAGAAGGGGTTTGAAAGTATGTTGAGAGAGTTTTTTGGAGTGTATATGGAGAGAGTTTTGAGAGAAGAATTTTAGAGAAATTTGTGTAGTGAATTTATGGGTAGTAAATGTATGAATGCAATGAAAGAGGAGGGAAGTATTTATAGGAAAATGAGGAGTGAATTTTGTGTGTTTTAAATAAAAAAAATTAAAAGAAATTGAGTAGGAGAGAGAAGGGTGTGTGCCAACCGTCAAAGGAGAGAGGAGGAAGAGAGTTTTATTTTTGTATTTTTGTTGATTAAATGTAATAATAAGTAAAGTAGATGTAAAATAAAGTAATGAGAAAGGTAAAAAGTAAAGATAATAGGTGTATAGAGTGTAAGAATAGGTGTTAAAAAGTAGAGATAAGTGAATAGTGTAATGTAAAGTAGATAGATTAATAAAGTACTGGTATAAGAAAATACGCGTATAATCATGATATCCATCATTTTTACTTATCGAAAAATTATAAAGCTGATATTTTTGAAAACCTTATATTTTTACGAATGTAACGGTATATCCGGAATATTTTTACTATTCCGAGCCCGTGACACGTTTTTCAAGAACTGTATCCGTTACTATTCTACATACTAATCTTACTTACTTTCTTAGGGTTGCGAACACAGGATTGCCGGACTTTAACTATTATGTCTAATTAGGTTTTTGTTGACTTTAGGGTTTCCAATTGACCTTTCGATTAGGGTTTAAGCTAAACCGATCACAAAACTTTGGGGGTTTACACCCCATTCCACAATTCAACTCCTAATTTCAAACCAAGCATCATACTATAGCTTTGATAGATACTTAGCTATCATTATATCTTGTAAGACTCTATTATATACAAATATACTCAATATCATGCATGATTCATGGGTGTTGGCAATTATAATTTCTCCTTTACTTAGATAAATGTCAAGTAAGAAGTATAGGACATTACTTTCTAACTTTGTTTCTACAAGTGCATCATGTATATTTGCAATACCCACAAGCTATTTCATGAAGATTATGAGATGAACTATTTATATGTATATTCTAGATGATATAGTACCAAGAATTCTTTTTGAAAAACTTTTGCTTTGCAAAACTTTTGAAATTTACTAGACTTAAGAAAAATAGCTTTTCTTCTCGTAAAATCAACTTGCTTTTATCAAAACTCAACCTTGATGACCTATATCACCTTCATTATTTCAATAAAAATCTTCAATTTGGGGTTGTAAAATAGATGTTTAAGTGGGTGGTTTACCTAATTACGAATTTTACAAAATTTTTAAGTAATGAAAACATTACTTAATCTATTCTTCGAAATCATTCATTGTTCTAGGATTATACTTTCATAAACCTCCCTTATCCTTGTCAAAATTAGGTCTTTATTATATGTATCCCCTAGTACTTCCATTTTTCCATAAAAATCACCATTTTGGCATTTGGAAATATGTGTTTAAATAGTGGCCATTTTCAAATCCGAATTTTAAAAATTTCAGTTGAGATTGTTTTCTTTGTAAAACTCATTTAGTCTTTCAAAAATCATTTCCTAATCAATCCTACTCCTTAAGGCTTCCATTTCTTTAATAAAAATCTTGTTTTGGAGTTGAAAAATGGGTGTTTACTTTAAGCTTCCCTTATTACGAATTTAAAACTTGTTATTGAGATTGAAACATAACTTTTAAACTTTTCCTTGTTTTGAAAATATTCCTTAGTAGATCTAAGCTTTACTCATCAAGATCACTCATTTGTGATACCTATTCCTCAGTCCTTCATTTTTAACGTAAAATACATTTTGAAGTTGAAAAATAGCTTTTCTAAATAGGGTTCTTTTTTATCCGAATTTTCAAAAATTATTTTTGTTGAAACTAAAGTAGATATTGAGCTTTCTAATATTTTCCTACTATCATCATGCTATTACAAGTCATTTATGAACTTAAAACAAAAGCCTAATGCATTTATGAACTCAAAACAACTATATCTAGTTTATATACTAGTCATAAATGTATGAACACTACGATGGTTATGTGAATATGATTAGATGATGAATATATGCACAAATCATTAATAATAACAACATAACTTGATAATAAAACAAGATAATAGAAAAATAACTCAAATAACAAGATCTATTATTTTTCTGATGGCAAGGATCTCATGTTCAAGTGTTCCCACATCCCTAACTTAAAGCTCATGGGGATTTTTGAGTGAAATCACACATGAATGATCTTCCATTACATTTTTATGGTTGTAAAGTATAGATATATTACCTATCGGATGTGTGGAGTAAGAAACTTGAAAGAAAAACAAAAGTGTGTGTGTGTGTGTATTGAAGGAGGGGAGCTCATGGTTTCAAGAGGAGAGGGAGAGAGAGTTTTGCAAAAATCTTTTTTAAAGAGAAAGTGAAGAAAGAAGAAAATGAAAAGAAGTTGGCATAAAGGGGTTTATATTGAAAAGTGGATTAGGGTTTGCTTTAATTAAACAAAAGAAAATAAAACAAATTGGAGAGAGGGAAAGAGGGAAAGGGGCACTAGTTTTGGAGTGAGAGAGGAGATGTGTGTTGTGTAAGTTTTAAAATTAAATAAGTAATTTAAGTAGTAAAAGTTGTATTGGAAAAGTAAATTGTAAGAAAAATGGTAAAATAGTAGAATATGTTATAAGGATGTAAGAAATAGGTTATGGGTAGTTGTACTTGTGAATAGTGTAGAAGAAATGAAAAAGTAGATTAGACATTTAAAGTACCGGTAGTAATGAAAATACGATAAAGGTTATAACTGTAACTTTTATAACCCGCAAAATTATATAATTGATATATTTGGAAATCTTATGAAATTATGAGTCTAATGGTATTAATATCATATATTTAATATCTCAAGCCCTAGGACATGCTTTCCAAGTCGGTATCCGATCGGGTTAGAAATAGATCGAAATTTCGCTAATCTAATCTTTTTAGCACCCTAATATTATTACGAAAATCTACATTCTTTGCTCATATGTCGACTTCTTGGTTGAGGAACACTAGATTGCTGGATCTAAACTACTAGGGTTTCCTAGGGATTCGTTGACTTAGGGTTTCCGATTGACTTTCTAGTTTAGGGTTTGAACTTGATATTACCCTAAAATTTAGGGGCTTACAAACTATACCAAAATCTATCACTCACGCCTCATTCCAACATAACTCAACCTCAAGTCACCTAAAACACCGTTTAACTCCACTTTACCGAGCCCGACTCTAAAACCATAATAAGCTCATGAATATAAGTTACTTTTAATGTCTTACCTCCTTTCAAATGATATTTTTCACTTACATAAGCTAGGATGGGGATTTAAGATCTCAAAATCACTCCACTTGATTTCTTGACACCTCAAACATATGTTAACTCACCTAAGTTAGTTTTGATGCTTAAAATGCTAAAACACTCACATTGCAACATCTTAAAATCTCATGCTTATCATGACATAAATTTTGTTGAATCTTGAGTGGTTTCTCCATCTTCATTTACTCAATTTTTAATCCTTAAACTAATAACCAAGAACAATATAGAAACAAAAGGAGCTTATTATGTGCTAAAATAAGCTAATTCAAGTTTACTACAATGTTCTTACCTTATTTTTTGGGTATTACAAATTTGCAGCTCTTATTCTTGGATGTTCTTATCTTCTTCATTCTCTTGAGAGAAGTAAAGGGAAAAAAATAATTCTAACTTAATCTCACATATACTAGCTTAAACATAGCCTAAAAGTGCTTAAAGAATGGATTTTTTAGGTGTTCTACCTTATATGAGTCTTAGGAGGTTTAAATGAAAAAAATTGAAGGAAAAGAGAAGATGAGAAGGAGAAAAATGGAGTAAGGGCAGCCACCTGAATTTTGAGGATGGAAAGGTCTAAGGTTTTCTTCTTTTTATTTCATAGCGACACATGGCACCATCTATACCATTCATTTTTACATGTGCTAAAATTTGATAATTTAGTTAATTTATGACTTGTTATACATCTTTGGTACATATATGATTCAATTTCTCAAATAAATTTATTTTATCTATTTTAATTAAATTTCTAGTTCTAATTCACCCTAAAACCTGGTTAAGGACAAAATTGTAATTTTAAAAAAAAAGGCTCTAATTTTATTGTTTCATTTTTCTTATAAAATTTTCATTTAAAGAACTATTATTACATTATAATTAATTTACTTCAACATTGATTTTTTTTTAATTATTAGAATTTAAGTTTTCGATTTGGAGCTAATTTGGTAATTTTGAGAAATTTTTTAGTTTAGATTTATAAATGAACCTAGTTGGATTTCATTAACTTTATTTGATCTTGATTTCTTATTATTGGTGTTTGGATTACTTTAATAGTATAAGTTATAGGGTAGGTACATGATATAGAGATCTCATACTCATAGCCCAACCATGAGAACAGGTGCCAAAAAAATTTATACTCGTACCCTACCCTATGACCCTTAATACTCACTCAGATCCTATCCGGTCGAGTAGGATATGGGTATGTATCATATTCGGTAGGGTTATTTGCTCACTGTAAGCCCCGAAAAATTTTAGTAAATAATTTCAAAATGAACTTCAAAAATAAACCCTAAAAATAACTCCAAATTAAAACCAAACTTCAACTGGTCCTAAATCACGAACGAATCCATAAATTTCTTAATCTAAAGGAAAATAAAAATCCTTAAAAATAAAATAAGAACTCAACATACTTCAAATCCAAAACCACTACAAATGACAAATTTCATACTTAACTTTGACTTATAATATCGGGTAATATAGAGCCCAAAAACAAATTATTAAAAAGTAAATAATGATTAACCTTCGGTAATAAAGCGAGAGATATTAAATACTTAAAAATAAAATTGAAAATAAATTTCTCAAATTAAATGTGTTGTATAAACATAAAATATCAGTTTCCAAATTAGTAAATATCTAAACCAGAAAATCACCCGGAAACCCTAAGTGGAATACGGTAGTTTAAGTCCGACAATCTCGCACCCTTAACCCTAGGAGCCGAGATGTAGTTTTGGTGTGTAGAATAGCTCGTAGTAATATAAGGTCGCTTAAAAATATTATATTGGTAAATTTTTTACCTATTTCGAACCCGTTTGGATACAGACTTTGAAAAGCGTGTCTCGGGGCTCGAGATATAAAAAATATACCATTAGTATTGTTAGACTCGTATTTTCATAAGGATTTCTAAAATATCAGTTTCATAATTTTTCGATAACTAGAAATATCTGATTTTGGTAATTATATTCATATTTCATTACTACCGGTAATTAACTAGTCTTTTGGTACTATTCACTACTATTCATTATACGATTTTATTATTCTTACAAACCCTTATATTTTTAGATAAATATTTTATATATTATAGAAAATTTTATTTTTCCAAAATTTAGTTCGTTTCGGGTTTTTACGGGATCAGTTTCTGTTTAAAACCCGATACTAAAAATAAAATAAATTAATTTAATAATTGGAAATTATTTGAAAAATATTTTTATTTTATAAAATTATTTGAAAAATATTTTTTATTTTATAAAATAATTTTTTATAATTTTTCGAGTTATAAAAATATCAATTATAGCTCATCTACGTATTTTGATCATATCAGTAACATATATTGTTGAAATATTAAAATAATTCAAATAATTATTTAATTTTATTTATGAAAATTCCGCCACTCATTTAAAGATATTTTTATAATTTTATTTTATATATTTTTTAATGAAAAGTACTTTTTCACACAAATTTCAAGTACACTTTAATTGTCACTTCTACACATTAATCAAGTTTTCTTTCACTCATTCTACACTGCATTTCCCCACAAATGGTAGCTGACCACACTCATAAAAATAGCCATTTTTCTTTTATTTATTAATTTATTTAATGATTTAAAGTCTCTTTTAGTTAGCAAATGAAGGGACACAAGTTACACTTTCAAAAATTTAAGTTACAAACTAACTAAACCCCTTCTTCTCCTTTGCTGCCATTGTTTTATTTTTTTTTTCTTTCAATTAATACACTCCTCTCTCTCCATTTAATGCCTCTGATTTACACTCTTTCCTTCTTTGGAACCCTACACCATTTACTCTCTCTTTTTCCTCTCTTTATCACTTTCTTAGCCTTGTTCTTGTAAGGAATACAAGCTACCCCCATCTCTAAATCTTGCTTCCACACTCCATTCTTGAAGATCCTTTGAGTAAACCTTCTTCTTAAGCTTCCATAGATGATATAGGTAAAGTATAGTAAGAGTTTCATACATCAAATGACCTTCCATAAGCTTAAAAGCTAAGGATGATGATGCCAAAGTGAAACACTCCTCTTATCCATGATAATTTTCTTGTATCATTATTATTTTCTTGCTAAAAGTAGTTATATTTTGTAGATCTTTTTTTTGTAGCTTTAATTTTGTTTAAGTTTTAGATCTTGTTATATGAGTTATTATATTGTTATTGCTAATGATTTATGCATATATTCACCATTCACATAACTATCTTATTGTTCATGCATTTATAACTAGTATGGTAAACTAGATCTAGTTGTTTTAGGTTCATAAATGCATTAGACTTTTGATTTATTTTCTTAAATAACTTGTAATAGTTTGATGATAGTAGAAAAGTTTATAAAGCTCAAGATCTATTTTAGTTTCAACAAAAATCATTTTTTGAAAGTTCGGACAAAAAGGGAACCATATTTAGAAAAGCTATTTTTCAACATCAAAATATGTATTTTTCATTTAAAATGAAGGGCTTAAGGAATAGATATTATAAATGAATGATTTTGAGGAGTAAAGTTTAGATCTATGAGTTTATAGTTTACTACCATGAATTTCTTTTATATTTATGATCATAGAAAGTGTAGATATTGGTTTTGAACTTGAATAAAAATAGTGAAATTCGTATATTAGCAAAACCTATGTTTAAAAACCACTTTCCAAGTCTCAAAATGAAAGTTTTAGTTGAGAAAATGAAGGTTTAGAGGGTATATATCATCAAGACTTCTTTTTACAAGAATCAAAGTGATTTTCAAAATAAAAATCTCATTTTTAGATTTAGGCCAAGGCATAGTTTAAAAACATGTTTTCTAATTCAAAAATGAAGTTTTTACTTAAGAAATGAAAGGCTCTTAAGATAGGATATGTAAATGATGATTTTTCCTAAGTTTAGATGGATTTTATCAAAAGATATGTCCAAAAATAAATTGGTAAATTCGGATCTTAACCAATACCAATTTTGAAAACCCATTTTTCAACACCAAAATGAAAGTTTTGTTTAGAAAATGGAAGGTTTATGGAATAGGTATCAATAGAAGATGTTTTTTTTACAAGTAAATCGTAGATCTACTAGTAGAGATTCTAAAAAATAGGAGAGATTACAAACTATGAAATTTGAGTTTTATCCAAATTTTATAAATTCGGATGGTTTCAAAACCATGCCTTAAAAACCCATTTATCAACTCAAAACTTGTGTTTTATATGAAAAATGAGGAGTTTAGGTCATAGGTATCATCAAGTAATGATTTTTATAAATTAAGATAAGATTTTCTAAGAAAAATATGTTGAACAAGAGTAGAAATAAAGTAGGAAAATTTGAGTTGTTGTCATTTTAAGAAATTCGTAATAATGGAGTAATGGTATGAAAACCCTATTTTTCAAACTCAAAATGAAAGTTTTATTAAAGAAATGAAGTCCTTAGTGGCTAGGTATGGTTGAGCCTTAATTTTCTAAGTATCAAATGATTTTTACTTAAATGAATCACCACAAAAATAATTTTTACAAAATTCGGATTTTGGGATGAACCAATTTTAAAACATGTTTACAAAGTGTAAAATGGGAGTTTTTATTGAAAAACAAAGGCCTTAGGAATATACATAATGAAGGCTTAATTTTAACAAGAATAACTAGATTTTATCAAGAAATTTTTCTAAAAACAAGTAGGGATCGTCAAGAATACAAGACTAGCCTTTCTAAGTTGATTTTTCATAAAGTCTTACAAAGAAAAAGTTTTCTAAAAATTTCTTTTGTTCAATATCATAAAGAACATGTAATATATATCTCATGACATATTATTTATGGTAGTAACTTGTTCATATTGCATGTATACTTGCTTTGGATAGTAGAAACATTACAAACATTCACAAAACTACTTTTTGGAATTGAATTTTGCTACTGATCAGACCTTTTCAAAGCTTCAAGGTTTTCAAAACTTAAATATGATATTAGAATTAGATATCTTTCAAAGTATAGAAATCGATATATAATTTGCTAAATTCGAGTTAAAACGACCAAGTTATGGCCGTTTTAAATTGAAATTCCCGCTTAGGACGAGAATTAGCGGAAGGCGAGGGGGCCATGTTAACATTAAGGATGCAAGATCGCTTAAGTTAACGGATGTGGGGTAGGCACATAAAACTACTACAATAAAACAACAGAGGTTGTATAACTAAGAGAAAGAGATCGGGATTATGGTTGCATGACTTATGGACCATCCACTCAAGATTGGATTATAGTTGCATGTTTTATGACCATCCTAACCCCGAATGGAGGGCGTAGATCCATTCACATATGGCTACTGGAAATTCATATGCTTGTCTGCTCATGTGTTTTTCATGCATAGCATATGGATGAATTATAACTACTTGTTATTGTACGAAATTAAGGGAACTCTTACTAAGCTAGTGTAGCTTATACTCCAATAGATGTTTGAATAAACAGGTTGATTAGAGAATGCTACTTGGGGATCGAGATAGTTGGTGCGAATATGACTTCGGATTTCGGCAAGAAGTAAACATACTTGAAGATATTAGCTAGGTTTTGTGAATTTCTTTGTAATAGTTTTATGTAGTGAAATCTTTTGATGAATTGAAATTGAAGTATAGTGATTTGTATTTGAAGTATAGTGATTTATATCTGAGTATAGTGAATTGTATTTTCTTTACATTGTTACTCAAGTTGTATCGATATAAAATGTATCACTCCGATGTGTCTCCTCTATGTGTTAGACGCCTTATACATAGTATGGAAGCCTTGGCGTGACTGGCGGTCATTCCTATGCTTTAATATTGCGTACGGCGGACTGCCACGTTTAGGTACCCTTCGAGGCGTGACACTCACCCCTAATTAAAAGAAATAATATACATAAACATGAACATTCTATTTCCAAGACACGATTTCTAGCCCAATATTTAAAGTCATTTCTTGAACAAATGACTTCCAAATAAATTAAAAACTTGTGCTGGAGACAAAATTGTAAATGTTGCATTCTTTGAAATTATTTTTCAACTTGCTGTATTTTCTATTATTTAAAAAACATTTATATACATTTATTATTTATTTTCTTTTTCCTATAGATGCCCTACCTTCTTTTCACTTCATTGGCCCATGGATAATTTAAAAAAAGGGGTTAATATTATGAATGGTATCTGAATTTTGACAAAATATAAACTAGGTATCTAAATTTTAAAATTAATTAATTTAGTATCTACAAGAACTTTTCATGCATGCTAATAGTAGTCCATCAAATTCTTTCAGGAATTAAAATGGATCAATTTAAAATTTTTTATATACTAGTGTGATCGATTTTAAAATTTATATACTAAATTAATTAATTCCAAAATTCAGCTGCCTAATTACATATTTTGTGACATTATCTCTTAAAGGAAAAAAATTTAAGAAGCGATAGGTCCAAACCTAACCACAAATATATGATTTAAAACACTGCTCTCTACAAGGGACACTTGCACACACGTACTCTCCATAACAGAGGGCAATAAACATATAAGCTTTGCATCTTGTAGTCTGCTATTATGTGTAGAAGCAATGGATATTAAAGGTGATCCCTCAAAATTGGCTTTCAAAGTTGAGTCAAGTGTTTGGTTCTGTAAACTATGCTTCGCTGCTTATTTTTCTCTATTTCAAGTACCGATAATGATCACTTCGTGGACCTTCATCATGACTCCATGGGTTTCAGGTTTGAGGAGTGTAGAGATTGACATAGACAAGTAAAGGGCCATATGGAATTTGAGAAAAACTATGTGAATATTTATAGTCTTATTTTTGTGCATGACTGTAAACTTTAAGCTATTTTATTATTTTTGGCCAAGTATCAGACTTTGTAATTGGGTTGAGTTTAGTTCCCCTTTTGTGGCTACTCTCTTAATAAGTTTTAGACTTTAAATTTCGTTTTACATTGTTAACTACTTTTCTAAATTTTTGGATAAGAGGTTCTCAATATTCTCAATATTTGTAGAACCATCAAATTAACCACGATTTCGCAATAAAAATTGAATTGCTTCCCACTTAAATAACGAAAGTCTTGCATATGTTATTAGGAGGCAATATGTGTGGCGAAACACTTATGCGCTTAAGCACCCTAAGGGCTGGGCCGTTTCAACTACATTGTAAAGGTTATAGATTATAAGATATCATGTATCTACTCTATTAAATATTATATAATAATATTAATATATAATAAATAATAATATTTCATTTTTTTTGTGACTACTTACATTTAAGATTATTACTTGTAGACTACATTCCAAAAAGTTTTATTATAGAAGGATTTGTACTATTTTTATTGTTATTTTTATTTTAGATGAACTACGAGTGTATTTATGTACTTTAACTCCCAAATTATATAGAAATGTTTATATTATAACACCAATTAATATAAAATTAGTTCCAAAGTTTTTAAAATTTGGAATTTGGTGCAAGTTTTATAATTTTATTTAATATCACATAAATAGGTACCACAGGTATTTATTGCAAGTTTCAACTTTCACATGTAAATAGACTATATATTGCAAAACACGTGATTTAACAAAATACTTTTTAAAATTTCTTTCCGCATGTTTATATTGAATATCCAAAAATAATATATTGTTACATATTGCATGAACATATCAAAGACTATAAACTTAAATTTTTAAAAAGAAAGAAAAAATATTGAAATTTTCTTAAAAAAAAAAAAAAGATTTACAGGTTCCATAGAGTATTCTATAGGTTTTATAGGATACATGTACAGGGTAGGTAAAAAGTGTCTCATGTTAGGTTTTGGATACGATTTTCAATACTATGTACCTTATAGGATAAGGTATAGATAGCAATCGATATCTTATTCATTTTGTACCCACTCACCCATACTTTTAAATTCCAATACTCACATTTTCTATCACGATTCATGAAGAAAATTTGACTTTCTTAAGATAAAACCATTAGAGGACCATTATAAGTAGATTATTCCACAAAACCTACCCCTCAGTTTTAGTATTCTTGTTTCTTTATGATAGTGCATTGTAGTTGTTATGATATTATTTTTTTTTTTGTAGTGGCTCCTTTTTTTTTAATAAAAATTCTCTCTACTGATTTCGTTCATGGATATTTTGGTACTATTCATGCATTTTTTTTTATAGTTTCTCAAAATTGTTGTCACTTTTAGAAATTTCTACTAACACTATTTCCACAACACTAGTTGCAATTTTGAATTGTAGTTTATCATTCTAGGTGTTTGATGTTGTTGAGGAGCTCACAGTTCATCTGAATATTCGTCAAAACACTTGCAAAGGCAAAACACACTAATGTAATTACATTATTGGATGCATCTTCCAGGTTTTGGGTGAAAATTTACATAAGGAAATCGTATACCAACAATTGACTCTTCAACTCTCCTAGATATCATAAACCAACATATTTTTTCAATCATTGATGAAGAAGAAAAATAGTTGATCTTTGAACCATCTAATTTTAGTAACACCCTCCATTGATAGGGTGTCAAATAGGATTACAGTATTGGACCTATAATCTTATGTGGCATACCTCAACAAAGGATGTTGCCAAAATTAAATTGGCCAAGGCCTACTTGCCCTTTACCCCATTGATGACACATTACGTACATAAATTTTATGGTTGTAATATAATAAGAACATAAGAAAATACTAGAAACAAATAATAATAAGCAAAACCAAAATATCAAGTATTGGGAACCTTAGCTTCATCAAAGTATCTCGGTCAAGTATTGGGAGCCTTAGCTTCATCAAGGCATCCCACGACTAAGAATAGACTAGTCCCAAAAGAATAAAGAAAATAAATAGAAGGTTGTTTAACTTGATATGGACAAGTCTAGACTAGAAAGACTAGTCTTAAAGAAATAGCATGAAATAACTAAATTGCAAAGCATGAAATTAAATAAATAACAAGTGAGCTTATATGCTCTAAAGATTATATATATATATATAAATATATTAGTTATATATGAATAAGGAATTAGCAACAATAAAATCAACATAACACATAAAATAGGAAGTTTATGTACAAGAACAAAACATGAACATGTTATTGCTTTTACTATTTATATGAGTTTCAAAACAACATCATAGTCATGTTAAGTTACAGGACATGAGAAAATAAATGGTTCGAAGAAATCTTTACCTAAAGTGTTTATGTGGTTTGAAGATGGTAGTGAATGTATAGTTATGTGGTTGTATGGTTTATTTGAGAAATGGTAGTTGTAGAGAGAAATTTTGTGAGTAATTAGTGAAAAAGAGTTTTGGTAGAGGAAAAGTTTATGGAGAGTGTTTGTGTAGAGAATTTGAGAGAGTTTTGGTAGTAAAATGAATTTGTGAAAGAATGAAGGAAGAGGGGTATTTATAGAAGTTTAGAGTAGAAATTTAGATGTAATAAAATAATTGAAAAAGAAAATAAATTGATGGATGTCTAGCCTGGATTTTTCCCTATCTAGTTCATTTCTCCTAGCCCGATTCACATTAAACCCGAACCCATTTAACATGAATCCTCGACTAGGGGTTAAAAGAAATTTTAATTTTTGAAAACTTTTTAGAGTCGCCACCCGATATAAATCAGGAAAAAATAAAAAGCTAGGATCAATGGGTCGGTTGATCCTAACTTAGCTACTAGTCTGCGAAAATTTGATTTAAAAACCAAACTTTTTAAACCAGATATCATGGATTCGGGGGCTAACCTATTAAAACCAAATGGTTACCACTTTTGGAATTTTAAATTTATAATCTATCATTTTCATACTCAAAAACTCAAATGAAACAAAACAAATATTTATAAGTCACATTTTTCTATTTTTTTTTTAGAATATGAATATCAACAAAACATCTTATATTTACAAAATATTTATTCACAATATTATTAAAAAAAACAAAAACATCTTTTCATTTTTTAATGTCGCCCCGTAGGTGCCTACGTAGTCGCTAATCGAGATCAGACAAAACATAGTTCTTTTAAAAAGAACCTTAGTTTGTTGATCGATTTTAATTTTTGAACTATTCTCACTTTAAATTCATTAAATTTTAAATTTTTATGAAAATCATTTTTTATGATCCTATGATCTAATCAATTGATTTTTTTATTTTATGAAAACATATTTTTCTAAGTCCAAAATCATTTTTCTTTAAAATCATTTTATGATAATTCATGGCTAATTTAATGCTACATGAAAAATCAATTTTGATTAAACTTGATTGAATATTTTCATAGCTAATTTAATGCTATATGAAAATATTTTGATTGAAAACTTTGGATGACTATTTTCATAGCTAATTTATGAAAATAATTTGATAAAAACTTTGATTATTCTCATAGCAAATTTATGAAAAAAATTTGATGAAAAGTTGGATTATCTTCATAGCAAATTTATGAAAATAATTTGATTAAAAACTTTATTATTTCCATAGCAAATTTATGGAAATAATTTGATTGAAACTTTCATTATTTTCATAGCAAATTTATTGCTATATGAAAATATTTTAGATTGAAAAATTTAATCCAAACTCACCTGGACCGTTGGATCCTTCGAATCAGATATGGAGCGCTGATCTGGATGTGGACCGTTGACCGTTGACTGTTGACCGCTGACTGCACGAGTAGACTGAAACCAATAATCAATTTGCTTTCTTCCCCTAGGAACCTAGACCGTTGGATCGTTCGGATCAGATCTGGAGCGCTGATCTGGATATGGACCGTTGGCCGTTGACCGTTGACTGTTGACCGTTGACTGCACGAGTAGACTAAAACCAACAATCAATTTGCTTTCTTCCCCCAGGAACGAATTGATCGCTTGCAATTGGTTCGGAATGACAGTAAAATGAGATTACCATCACACGGCTTGGACCTTGACTAAAAGCGGATTGGACGTTAGTCGGCAGTGAGCTCTCTCCCTTTCTCTCAATGGTTGTAAGCATGAATCAAGGTATGGGTACTTGGTAGTTACGCCGAGGGTTCGATGATAGTGGAAATGGTTCTGGGGTTATCAAGAGAGATTAAAGAAAGAGAGCTGCGAGAGAGATCTGGTTTTGTTTTTCTAATCTATTTTCTATGTTTCGATTTCTGTCTTGAAGAGAAGGAATTGGTTGTCATTTTATAGGAGCATGGAGGAAGATGGAGGGGTGCACGACCATTAATGGTCGTTACAAGTAAGTGAAAAGATCAGAGGTTACAAATTGATGAAGGAATCGCCGGCCGTTACGAATTTTGAAAAATTGGGGAAGTTACGGATCACGCCATTAGTGGCCGTTACGAAACTTGAACTCGTCGGTTACAAATTGATTCTAAGGATCAGGAGTTACAAAATTGCCAATATAAATTCAGTTTAAAGTACATTGATGATTGAATTTAAAGTAAATAAGTGTCTTTTGATCTTCCTATTTACCTCTATTTTCTTCTTTTTATTTTTATCTTTTCTTTTTATGTTTATTTTTATTTAGCTTTTTTTTTTATTTTTTGAGCTTGATAACACTAATGTTTATTTACCAAAAAAAAAAATCAACCAGAGATTCTAGGTTCGATCCCCAGTGGAGTCGCCATGCTGTTGAGCCTAGATTTTTCCCTATCTAGTTCATTTCTCCTAGCCCGATTCACATTAAACCCAAACCCATTTAACATGAATCCTCGACTAGGGGTTAAAAGAAATTTTAATTTTTGAAAACTTTTTACAGTCGCCACCCGATATAAATCGGGAAAAAATAAAAAGCTAGGATCAATGGGTCGGTTGATCCTAACTTAGCTACTAGTCTGCGAAAATTTGATTTAAAAACCAAACTTTTTAAACCAGATATCATGGATTCGGGGGCTAACCTATTAAAACCAAATGGTTACCACTTTTGGAATTTTAAATTTATAATCTATCCTTTTCATACTCAAAAACTCAAATGAAACAAAACAAATATTTATAAGTCACATTTTTCTATTTTTTTTTTTTAGAATATGAATATCAACAAAACATCTTATATTTACAAAATATTTATTCACAATATTATTAAAAAAAAACAAAAACATCTTTTCATTTTTTAATGTCGCCCCGTAGGTGCCTACGTAGTCGCTAATCGAGATCAGACAAAACGTAGTTCTTTTAAAAAGAACCTTAGTTTGTTGATCGATTTTAATTTTTGAACTATTCTCACTTTAAATTCATTAAATTTTAAATTTTTATGAAAATCATTTTTATGATCCTATGATCTAATCAATTGATTTTTTATTTTATGAAAACATATTTTTCTAAGTCCAAAATCATTTTTCTTTAAAATCATTTTATGATAATTCATGGCTAATTTAATGCTACATGAAAAATCAATTTTGATTAAACTTGATTGAATATTTTCATAGCTAATTTAATGCTACATGAAAATATTTTGATTGAAAACTTTTGGATGACTATTTTCATAGCTAATTTATGAAAATAATTTGATGAAAACTTTGATTATTTTCGTAGCAAATTTATTAAAACAATTTGATGAAAAGTTGGATTATCTTCATAGCAAATTTATGAAAATAATTTGATTGAAAACTTTATTATTTCCATAGCAAATTTATGAAAATAATTTGATTGAAACTTTCATTATTTTCATAGCAAATTTATTGCTATATGAAAATATTTTAGATTGAAAAATTTAATCCAAACTCACCTGGACCGTTGGATCGTTCGGATCAGATATGGAGCGCTGATCTGGATGTGGACCGTTGACCGTTGACTGTTGACCGCTGACTGCACGAGTAGACTGATACCAATAATCAATTTGCTTTCTTCCCCTAGGAACCTAGACCGTTGGATTGTTTGGATCAGATCTGGAGCGCTGATCTGGATGTGGACCGTTGGCCGTTGACCGTTGACTGTTGACCGTTGATTGTTGACCGTTGACTGCACGAGTAGACTGAAACCAACAATCAATTTGCTTTCTTCCCCAGGAACGAATTGATCGCTTGCAATTGGTTCGGAATGACAGTGAAATGAGATTACCATCACACGGCTTGGACCTCGACTAAAAGCGGATTGGACGTTAGTCGGTAATAAGCTCTCTCCCTTTCTCTCAATGGTTGTAAGCATGAATCAAGGTATGGGTACTTGGTAGTTACGCCGAGGGTTCGATGATAGTGGAAATGGTTCTGGGTTATCAAGAGAGATTAAGAAAGAGAGCTGCGAGAGAGATCTAGTTTTGTTTTTCTAATGTATTTTCTATGTTTCGATCTTTCTACCTTGAAGAGGAGGAATTGGTTGTCATTTTATAGGAGCATGGAGGAAGATGGAGGGGTGCACGACCATTAATGGCCGTTACAAGCAAGTGAAAAGATCGAAGGTTACAAATTGATGAAGGAATCGCCGGCCGTTACGATTTTGAAAAATTGGGGAAGTTACAGATCACGACCATTAATGGCCGTTACAAAACTTGAACGCGTCGATTACAAATTGATTCTAAGGATCGGGAGTTACAAAATTGCCAATATAAATTCATTTTAAAGTACATTGATGATTGAATTTAAAGTAAATAAGTGTCTTTTGATCTTCCTATTTACCTATATTTTCTTCTTTTTCTTTTTATCTTTTCTTTTTATGTTTATTTTTATTTCGCTTTTTTTTATTTTTTGAGCTTGATAACACTAATTTTTATTATAAACTTAAAACCCTAAATTTGAGCAAAAATTGGGTGTCTACAATGGAAGAGAGAGAGGGGAGGCGCCGGTTTAGTGATGTAAGGGGGATAATTTGATTCATTTTAGTTTGTTTTGTAATAAAAGAAGTAATGTGTAAGGTTTGATGTGAATAAAGTTGTATTGGGAATATAAAAAGTAAGAAATAGGTGTGTAGGTAGTAAGAAATAGGTGTAAGAAAAAGTAGAGATAGTGAAATAGTAATGAATAGTAGGAATAGTACTATGAATAGTAGACTAGACATATAAAATACTGGTAGTAATAAAAATACGCGTAATTGAGCTATATCTGTTTTTTTTAGCTACCGAAAAATTCTAAAACTGATATTTTTGAAAAACTTATTTAGTTACGAGTCTTTTGGTGTTAATAAAATATTTTTAGTGTTCCGAGCTCCAGAGCATGCTTTTCGAGAACTGATCCCGTTTGAGTCCGAAGGACCCTCAAATTCGCGAATCTGATATTTTTATGTTACCCTATATTATTACGAACTATTTTAAGCCATTAACTTAATTTCATTTTCTAGGGTTTGAGAATGCGGGATTGTCGCATCTTAAACACTAGGGTTTGCTATGAGCTTTGTTGACTTTTAAGGTTCTGGTTTGACTTCTGGTTTTGTTGAGTTATTCGTAAGATCATATAATTTTGGAGTTTCGTCCATTTTATATTTTTAGCTCAGTATCTATGGTTTATCTTATTTTATTTGTATTTATTTAATAGTTTTTTTCTTGAGATCGTTTAACCGAGTCTAGGGTTATGAGTTTACTCAGTTTGACTTTTGGTGAAAATTGAAATTTCTGATTTTGAAGTTTACCGAGGGATTTAAGATCTTATAATTTCGTTGTCGAGCGTTATTTGGATATATTATCTTGATTTGCGTGTTAAGGAACGATTAAGTGATTTGATTGATGTACGGATGTTGATTCAATCAAAAATTGGATTTTCTATTTTGTTTTTTAGGGTTCTCTCTTTCTCAGATTAAGAAATCTCGTTTTTCATCTTATTTAGAATTAAGTTTTAACTTGGTTCGATTTTTAGGGTTTTGATTCAGTGTTTGACTCTTAGGATTATTTCCTAAGTGTAGACACCCAATTTTTGCCCAATTAATTAAGGCTTAAAATTTAATTAAATTCATTTTCCAAAAGCCTTAAGTATTGATGAAATTGGCTAAGTGATCAAGGCACAGGCCAAATGGCCTGTTGGTTAAATATATGGACCCAAACACACACTCAAGCTCAAGGACACAAGTTCAAACCCTAGCAAAGGCAAATTTTTGCCTTTTTATCAATTTTGTCTTTTCATTTTCCTCAAATGTGACTTTTGCTTTACTTTGCATCAGTTTTTAACTGACAAAGCATCATTGATTATCAAAATTGATGATGGAATTACAAAGTGGTTATAGAATGTAAAGGATTAGTGCAAAAAAACAACAAAAAGTTACAAAATTCAATGTATAAAGCATTCAATTGCACATGAATGAGGAGTTACAAAATTGATTGGATGAATATGACATGAAATATCAAAATAATCATCAATTCATCAGTTTCAAGCAATTCAATAATGGATTTTCTAATTAAATTCGTGGAAAAATCAAGGGGCAAAAATCCATTCATTTTCGAAACTGTTCGAAACTGAAAATTGAGCTTGTAACCTATAAATAGGAGGTCCTAGGAGCAAAAGGCACAAGTCAATTTCAGAAGAACACATACATAGCAAAGCCAATTCGAAATTCTTGAATTTAGGGTATAGAATTCGAATTTTTCAAATTCGAATTGATTGGATCAGATTTAATCCAAATTGAGTGTTATAACAATGTTAGAAACTTGATTTGGATGATTTAGTGTGCTTAGATTTGTTCGAATTGATCGGATTTCTCTCTGAAAATTTTTTTTATTTTGTTCTTCAAACGCCGCCGTATAACCACCACCGGAGCTGCCCCTTGCCGCCGTTCTGAGTGAACGCCACCACCACCGAAGGACGCGCCACCACCATTGGAGTCGGGCCGACAAGCTTCCAACCACCGAGGACCACCGGAGCCGCCGAATCCGCCCGAAAAAGTCGCGTCATCGTCTTCTTTACCCACCGGAGCTCCGAGATCCGACCCGAAGATCCGAATCCAACCCGGTCGGTCATCGTCAACGGTCGTCGTCATCGGTCAACAGTCAACTCTGATCAACGGTCCAGATTTCATCAAGCGATCAGACGGTCCAGATTTGATCAAGCAGATCAACGGCCCAGATTTCATCAAGCGATCGACGGTCCAGATTCAATCAAGCAGATCAGCAGCTCAGATTTCATCAAGCGATCAGACGCGCCCAGATTTCATCAAGCGATCAGACGGCCCAAATCGAGTCAGCAAGATCAGACGATCCAGATCGGTCACGAGATCGACGCTCCAGATCTCGTCCGCTTCATCCGACGGTCCAGGTTAATCCGTATTATTTTATAATAGTTTATTATATAATTAATTTCAGAATAAATAAAAAATAGCAAAAAAATAGTAAAAAATTCATAAAAATTCAGAAAAAATTCAGAAAAATACAGAAAAATCCAGAAAAATCAAATCTTTATTTTTATATAAATTTATTTTTTTTATATTTTTGATATTTGTTAAATATTTTTAATTTGTATTTATACACAAATTGCTTTAGAAAATGCATATTTAATGCATGAAAAATATTTTAATATATTATAAATTATTCTGGATATATTGTGAATATGTGATGATTTTTTAAAAAAAAATAATAAAAAAAATAAAAAGATAAAAAAATAATAAAAATAGATAAAAATAATAAAATTGGATTTTCCAAAGAACAAATTTCTAAGATAATAAAAATGATTTTTGGGCTTAGAAAAATATGTTTTCATGAAATAAAAAAACCAATTGATTAGATCATAGGATCATCAAAATGATTTTTTATAAAAATTCAAATTTAATGAACTTAAAATGAAAAGAGTTCAAAAAATTAAATTGATCAACAAATTAAGTTCTTTTTAAAAGAACTACGTTTTGTCTGATCTCGAATAGCGATACGTAGGCACCTGCGGGGCGACATAAAAAATATAAAAAAAAATGTTTTTGTGAATAATTATTTTGTAAATATAATATGTTTTTATTGATATCGTATTCTAAAAAAAAATAATAATAAAAAAATGAGTAAACACACAAAAAATAAAAAAATAATGTGATTTGTGAATATTGTTTCATAATGTATCATTTGAATTTTTTTGAGCATGAAAAGGATAGATTAGAAATTTAAAATTCCAAAAGTGGTAACCGATTTGGTTTTAATAGGTTAGCCCCCGAATCCATGATATCTGGTTTTTAAAAATTGATTTTTCAAATCAAATTTTCGCAGACTAGTAGCTAAGTTAGGATCAAACCGACCCTTGATCCTAGCTTTTTATTTTTCCGATTTATATCGGGTGGCGACTCTAAATTTTTTAAAATTTCTTTTAACCCCTAGTCGAGGATTCATGTTAAATGGGTTCGGGTTTAATGTGAATCGGGTTAAGAGAAATGAACCAGATAAGAATAGTGGAAAAAATCCAGGCTCGACACTAAGTATTATGAAATTTTCAGGGTTTACATGGAGTGTGTGAACCACTCATCCGTATAGAAGAATAGTCGACATGGCATCGTGAGTTTATTTCCTTAAAATGCTATACTTGTTGTGCTTGTAAATTAGTTGCATTAGAATTAGGAAAAGACAAATAGATATGTATGTAAAATAATTCTTTGAAAGAATCCTAAGAATATCGAGGCCGGAATTATTTAAATGTTTGTTTTAGTATAACACTTGATTTGTATGAGATTCTTTGATCGCCTTAAATTCGATAATAATAATGTTATGATATCATAAATAAATGGATTCATGCATACCATGAAGTGAGTCACATTGCATTGGGTTATTATCCTTGGGTGAGAAGGATAGTAAGCTTAGGTCGAAAACAACACTTGGCGGAGTATCTGAAAGTGATTGCTTAGCGGCGTTAAGGAAATGCTTGACGTAAGATCCGAAAGCAAGGTTCAATTCAAATAGACTTCATATGCTTGGTGATATTGGTCGAAAGCATAAATTTTTTTTAACTAAAACTACTTGTTTTGAGGTTATATCACCAAATCCCGAATGGAAGGCGCAAATCCATTCAATATAGTTCCCGGAAAATGTATGCTTGTTTGCTCACGTGTATGTTGCATCTCATTTGATTGCTTAAACAATTTGTTTGAAATTTTGTTACAAGAAGTTATTTATGGAAATAGTTCTCACTAAGCCTGTTAGCTTATAGATATCTTTTGCAGTTCCCTTATCTGTGGTAGAGGCCACGAGGACCCTGCAGTCAAGTAATTTCTTTTTGGATAAGGAAATTCTAGATGAAGTTTAGTGTTGGATAAGATGTACAATATCCTTGTGATAGATTTGTAAATAAGGGAAATGCCCTAAGTTTGTAAGATCATTGATATAAGTAAATGAATATTATGAATCCTCTTTTCTTAATATGTTATTATCTTCTTAAGCTTCATAATTCCATGTATGGTCCTCTATTTGTGAGAGCACGCCTTACACTTAATATCAAAGTTTTGGGAGTGGCTAAGGTTGTCATAGTTAAGCTTTAATATTGAGTGTGGCGAACTGTTACGTTTAAGGTATACCCTTGGGGCGTGATAAACACTCTAAAATACTAAAGTCTGACAAGTTTAGAAAATTATCAAAGAATAACCTTTTCTAAAGATAAGCCTTCCTTAGGAAATAAAAATAGTAAATAATTAGAAGATCATTGATATTATTTACTTAAAGTGGATCTAACTTTAGGAAAACTTTAGAACACATAAACATGACTACTTTAAGAAACTTTAGTCACTACCAAGGAATATTTAGAAAATTACATTTTCTAACCACTAGAAATAAAGTTGTAGGAATCTTAAAAGATTAAAATTTCTTTTTGAAATTTAATTATTCTCAATAACTAAGAAATTGAGTTAAAAGAAAGAAATACTCACTTATTATAATTTAGGAAATTTTCCCAACAAAACAAAAGAGAAATTTCTTTTCAAGTCTTATCATAATCTTACTTTTAAGACATATTGTTTTACAAAAATCATTATTGAGACAACACCACTAAATTCATACATATAATTTGAGTCTATATATATATATTCAAAGGGTTTTTCAACCATACAAATAACTATATTTTTGTACAAGAATTTTTTGGATAGAGAAAAGTTTGAAAACTTGAGTTTTAAATAAGGAATTTTCGCAACAATTCTGTACATCACTATTCCAAGACCCAACTGAATTCTTTTGATAAAAATAACCTTAGAAATGGATAGATCGTTTTGAGTAGGCAGAAATCGGTATATAATATGCGAAATTCTAAGTTAAAATGAGCACGTTATGGCCATTTTAAGTTGGAATTTCCATTCATGCGAATTTTGATGAATTCAATAAGATAGAATTAGAGAATTTGAGTAGATTTTGGATGAAATACTCACTTAGGGTATTTCTTTTGTTTAGGTGTCGAGGACTAAGATCTTCTCTTCCCATGATTACTTCAACTCATAGAAGATCGCTATGGACAAGTGAGTTTCCTTTACGTTTATGTATCACGCATGTACTTGTAGAATAGAGCACTAGAGATTAAGAAAAGATAAAATTGATATGAATGTGGGTTATCATGGGAATTATATATGTGAATTGTTATGTGCGATCAATAAACGATAAGTATATTGAAACCCAATCTGTGATTGATATAATTGTTTCTATGTATATATTGCTATGTGTGCAATTATTGTTTGATCACTTTAAATAAATTAATGTCGATTTGATTCCTCATAAATAAATTGCTCATGCATATCACTTAGAATATCATTTCGAAATTTTGCTACTACTCCTCAACGTGGACCCGAAAGGTAAGCTACCTAGCTACATCTTGAGGATTTAGGACGTTCGGGAAATACGACCTCAAGTTATAGCCAAGCCGAATCGATCGCTTGGTATGGAAAGCCCGGAGACTAGTAGTACGGTTCGTTGAACCCCAAGATGCATGTAAACTTTTAAAGAGGTTGTTTGGGGCCCAGTTCAAATCATTCTCTAACCACCGATGGAGGGGTAAATTCATCACACATACAAAACCGGATAATTGTATGTACTGTTTGATCATATGGTTGTTGCATTTCATATGCTTGTTTAATGAACTTGGTTGAATACCTGTTATGAGTACTTTTACGTAAGAAATATCTCACTAGGCTAGTTATGCTTATACCCTATAGACTTTTGAAATTGCAAGATAGTTATTTTGCATCCAAGACCATCTTGATCATCCGAGTAGAATCTTTGATTTGGGAAGCTTTTAGAGGAAATCTGTTTTGAAGTCTTAAACTAGATTTTCTTTAAAATCTTCTAGCTTTAGTTAATCTTCATATTAAGACCATGTTTCTATGAGAATTATCAGGGGAATGCCCTTAGAATTGTAAGACTTTTTATTTTAATGAAATTTATTAAGTGTTGTTTTGCATGTTCCGCTGCCAATATCTTAAAATGCATTACTTCACCGGTCTCCCTTTGATGTGAATGTGTAAGCCCTGAAAATTTCAGTAAATAATTCCAAAATAAACTTTGAAAATAAACTCCAAAAAAAAATGACTCCAAATTAAAATCGAACTTCGACTAGCCTTAAATCACGAATGAATCTAGGAATTTCTTATCTTAAGAAAATGAGAATCCTTAAAAAAATAAAATAAGAATTCAACGATCTTCAAATCCAAAACCACTACATATGACAAATTCTATACGTAACTCTGACTTATAAAATCGGGTAATATAGAACCCAAAAACAAATTATTAAAAAGTAAAATAACGATTAACCTTTAGAAATAAAACCCAATTAAATACTTCTGAAAACGTTAAGAGATGTTAAATACTTACAAAAATAAAATTTAAAATAATTTCTCAAACTAAATATGTTGTATAAACATAAACCCTCAGTTTCCAAATTGCAAAGACCTAAACCGGAAAGTCAATCGGAAAACCTAAGTCAATAAATTTCTAGGAAACCCTAGTAGTTTAGATCCAGCAATCCTGTATTCCTAAACCAAGGAATTGAAATA
This sequence comes from Combretum micranthum, assembly GCA_024138025.1. Lineage (NCBI taxonomy): Eukaryota > Viridiplantae > Streptophyta > Magnoliopsida > Myrtales > Combretaceae > Combretum > Combretum micranthum. Next base: position 115,056 of record JAMXBD010001738.1, on the reverse strand, counting down.
TGAGTAGTAGTAATAATACTAGAATGCTTTAAAAGATAAGGTTAGCAAATTTTCGATCTATTTCGAACCTGATAGGGTACAGATTTCGAAAAGTGTGTTCCGAGGCTTGAAATATTAAATATATGATATTAGTACCATTAGACTCGTAATTTCATAAGATTTCCAAATATATCAGTTATATAATTTTTCGGGCTATAAAAATTATAGTTATAACATTTTTATCGTATTTTCATTACTACTGGTACTTTAAATGTCAAATCTACTTTTTGAATTCTTCTCACTATTCACAAGTACAACTACCCATAATCTATTTCTTACATCCTTACACCCTACTCTTACAATTTCATCATTTTTCTTACAATTTACCTTTCCAATATGACTTTTTATCATTTAAATTACTTTAATTAATTCCAAAACTTACACAACACAACTCCACTCTCTCTCCTTCTCCCAAAACCGGCGCAACATCCCTCCTTTTTCCCTCTCACAATTTGTTTTATTTAATTCCTTTTTATTACAACAAACCTAGTCCATTTCCCTATATATACTTCCTTATGCCCACTTCACTTCACTGTTCTTTCTTTCTTCCTTTTTACTTTAGAAAATTTTTGCAAAAATACTCTCTTTTTCCTCTCAAAACCATGAGCTCCCTTTCTCTCTATACACACACACACACTTTGAATTTTTCTTTCAAGTTTCTTACTCCACACAACCAATAGCTAATAGACATCTATACCTTAGTATCTTAAAAACATGTAATGGCAAGTTCATTCATGTGCGATTCCACATAAAATCCCCATGAGCTTCAAGCTAGGGATGTGGAAACACTTGAACATGAGATCCTTACCATCACAATGTTTTAGATCTTGTTATTTGAGTTATTTTGCTATTATCTTGTTTTATTATTAAGTTATGTTATTATTATTAATGATTTATGCATATATTCATCATCTATTCATGTTTACATAACCATTATAGTGTTCATGCATTTGTGATTAGAATGCCAAACTAGATCTAGTTGTTTTAGGTTCATACATACATTAGACTTTTGTTTTATTTTCTTAAATAGCTTGTAATAGCTTGATGGTAGTAGGAAAGTGTTGGAAAGCTAAGATCTATGTTAGTTTCAACAAAAATAACTTTTGAAAGTTCGGATAAAAAAGGAACCATATTTAGAAAAGCTATTTTCCAACTTCAAAATGTGTATTTTTCATTTAAAATGAAGGGCTTAGGAATAGATATCATAAATGAATGATCTTGATTAGAAAATCTTAGATCTACTAAGGAATATTTTTAAAACAAAGGCAAGTTTACAAAAGTTATATTTCAATCTCAAAAATAAGTTTTAAATTCCTAATAAAAGAAGCTTGAAATGTAAACACCCATTTTTTAACTTCAAAACAAGATTTTTATTAAAGAAATGGAAGCCTTAAGGGGTATGTTTGATTAGGAAATGGTTTTTGAAAGACTAAATGGGTTTTACAAAGAAAACAAACTCACATGAATTTTTCAATTTAGATTTAAAAATAATCATTATTTAAATACCTATTTCCAAGTGCCAAAATGATAATTTTTGTAGAAAAATGGAAGTCCTAGGGGATACATGTAATAAAGACCCAATTTTGACAAGAATAAGAGAGGTTTATCAAAATATAACCTTAGAACAATAAATGGTTTCCAAGAATAGGTGAAACAATGTTTTCATTCTTTAAAATTTTGTAAAATTCGTACTTAGGCAAACCACCTATTTGAACATCTATTTTCTAACCCCAAAATGAAGGTCTTTATTAAAATAATGAAGGTGATGGCTATATAGGTCATCAAGGTTAAGTTTTGATGAAAGCAAATGTGATTTTTCAAGAAAGAAAACTTCTTAAGTCTATTAAATTTAAAAAATTTTGCAAAGTAAAAGTTTTTCAAAAAGAATTATTGATACTATAACATTAAGAATATACATATAGATAGTTCATTCCATGACCTTCATGATAATAGCTTGTAGGTATTGCATGCAAACAATATAATAGAAATGTTTATGAATGACAATATCCAGTAATTGGCTTAAGGCACAATCACCAACATTAAACACATTCATCCAGAACCAAAATCAAAATCAGAACCCGCATCAAGGACAAAGTTTTAGGGATTTTGCTCTGCTACCACCACCACCCACAATCATCGGGAAGTGACTGCTGAGGTCCCCGCTCCTTAGGAGGAGCATTCTTACAATGCACTTTTACCACCACCTTCACCATATCGAAGACCTTAGCGAAGCTCCTTACTGACTTTATCAAGAGTAACCGGTATTTTGATGGGGCATTCGGTAAGCTCGATGAAGCCGATGACTAGCTGGCTCAAATAGAGTGTTCCTTTGCTGCTTATGAGATTCCACCATATTTGTAGTTGGAATATGAGACGTATATGCTGAGGTATAATGAAAGAGTCTGGTGGGACTCCAAAAGAAGAAGCTTAGCTCCATCCGTTACATGGGGGTCCTTTCGTCGGGAATTCTTGGAGAATTATTTTCCCTCAAGTCTAAGAGTGAAATACAGTGTAGACTTCTTGCATGTCAAGCAGAGAGGTAGAACTATGGAATGATATGAGACTGAATTCACTCATCTGCTATAATATGCACCTGAATCCTTCAGGGATAGTGAGGAGTTGAAGAAACAAGTATTTCTGGGAGGATTGGATGAGGATCTAAGGATCAAATTGGAAGAATTTGGAATGAAAACCTACCCAGAGCTGGTAGAAAAGGCTCGAGTGATTGAAGGAGCCAAGAAGAGAAAATACTAGGAACCAGACAAAAGAGTGTTCGGAAGGATGCCGTTTGATGCCTCGAGTTCAGGGTTTAAAGGAAAAAGGTACAAGCCATATCATGGATTCACGTACAATGCTAGTGGGAGGCCGAATCAGTCAAAGGCCGGTATCACTTGCTGGAAGTGCAAGGAGGCTCATGTTCCCAGGCAATGCCCACAGCTGAGGAATAAGTGTTATTATTGTGGCGCGTCTAGTCATATGATCTACACATGTCCAAAGAAAATGACCTGCTTCATCTGTAAGGAAAAAGGGCACTTGGCCTCTGAATGCTCACAAAAGAAAAGTGTGGCTGCTCGACCTTTTGGGACTTCGAGCAATGCCAGCACTATGAGGTCTAGGAGTAAAAGTGGAAGCCATGCGGCATCAGCTATGCATGGGATGAGACTCTACAACTTTGAGGGCTAGTGGATGGTCGAGGAGGATGACGATGAAGTGGAGTTAGCCGCCATGGACCAAGGAGCCGCCATGGATAGCGGCCTAGTGACAGGTTAGTAACTAAATCTTCTTAAGTTAAAAAGTTCTTTATTTAACAGTTTTCTGTAAGGAATTAAAATTTGTAAAAAAGGAAAAATGGAATCTAAAACCCCTAAATAGGTAGCAGTGAGAGTGTTTTAGGATCGAGTAGTGATGGATGTTTGTTGACCACAGGGCACATACGGGTGAATGAAACTGAGGCTTATGTTTTGTTTGACACGGGAGCGACCCACTCGTTCATCACCACTAGTTTGGCTAGGCGACTTGGATTACCTATAGCCACAACTACTGCTAGCCTGAGAATTAAATCACCCACCAGCAGTATCGTGTCAACTCGAGAAGTAATAAAGGAGTTTCCATTGGAGATTTAAGGGCATCCTAAAGGAGTGATTTGATAATATTGGAGATGAATAAGTACAAAGTTATTCTTGGCATGAACTAGTTAAGCAAGGTTAGAGCTGTAGTGGATTGCCAAAAGAAGATGGTGAATTTCAATGATCAATCAGGAGAAAGAGTGGAGTTCGTAGGAGGAATCATAGTTCCAAGAAAGTTTGGATAAAATTCTTTTGAGTTGATGATGGAAGATGAAGAGATAGTACCTATCAAAGGTATTCTGGACGAGGAGGAAACTTGGGAGGAAAAAGGATATACCAGTGGTAAATGAGTACTTGGATGTGTTTTCAGAAATCTTACCTGGGTTGCCACCGAAAAGAGAAATCAAATTTGAAATTGTATTGGCTCCAGATACCGAACCAATATCTAAAGTACCATACTGGATGGCACCGACTGAGTTAAAGGAGCTAAAGACCCAATTACAAGAACTCTTAGATTAGAAATTCATAAAGCCAAGTGTGTCGCCATGGGCCGCACCTGTTCTATTTGTAAAGAAAAAGGACGGATCTATGAGATTATGTATCGATTATCATAAGCTAAACAAGGTTACAGTCAAGAATCGATACCCCTTACCAAGGATTGATGATTTGTTTGATCAGCTCCAAGGAGCATGTGTGTTGTCACGTACTGATTTGCGCTCAGGATATCATCAGCTAAGAATAAAGCTTAAGGATGTACCGAAGATGGCTTTTCGTACCCGTTATGGACACTACGAATTTCTAGTGATGTCATTTGGACTAACTAATGCACCAGCTGCATTTATGGATCTTATGAACAGGGTCTACAAGCCACTTTTGGATAGGTGTGTAATCGTCGTCATAGATGATATTCTGATATATTCCAAGAGTAAGGAACAACATGAGGAACATCTTCGGATGGCATTACAAACTTTGAGAGAAAACAAGTTGTACGCTAAATTATCCAAGTGTGACTTTTGGTTGGATAGAATATCTTTTCTTAGACATGTTGTAACAGGAGAAGGGATTTTAGTCGACCCAGAAAAGATTAAAGCTGTAGTGGAGTGGAAACAGCCACAAACAGTTACCGAAGTAAGAAGTTTCTTGGGATTGGCTGGCTATTATCGCAAGTTTGTGAAAGATTTTTAAAAGATAGCTAAGCCACTGACTCAATTGACATAAAAGAATGAAAAGTTTGTTGGCGGATAAAAGAGAACAAAGTTTCCAAGAGTTGAAACAACGGTTGGTATCGACACCGATCTTAGTTCTACCAGACCCGGAAAAGTCTTATACGGTGCATAGTAACGCTTCAAGGAATGTCCTTGGATGTGTGCTAATGCAAGAAGGAAAGGTTATTGCCTATGCCTCTGACAGTTAAGACCCCATGAGCAGAACTATCCTACGCATGATCTGGAATTGGTCGCAGTTGTCTTTGCCTTGAAACTTTGGAGACATTATCTGTATGGGCAAAGGTGTGAAGTATACACAGATCATAAGAGTCTTAAGTATTTATTCACTCAAAAGGAACTGAACATGAGGCAAAGAAGATGGTTGGAACTGATAAAGGACTACGATTTGGGAATAAATTATTGTCCAGGGAAAGTTAATGCAGTTGCAAATGCCTTAAGTCGGAAAAATTATGGAGAAGTAGCAGCTTTAATCACAAGCCAAAGGGATCTGATAAGAGATTTTGAGAAGTTGGGATTGAGTTCATAAACCAAAGTGCAAAGCTCAAAATAGCTAATCTGGTATTGGAACCAACCTTGATTGGGAGGATCAAAGAAGCCTAAAGGCATGATGAGATAATACAAAGGATTGAAAAGGAAACCCAAGCAGGAAAATACCTAGACTTTGCAATAGATGATGAGGATGTGATCAGAATGAAGGGAAGATTATATGTACCGGAAGATGGAAAATTAAGAAAAGAGATAATGAGTGAAGCCCACAACTCCGGTTATACTATGCATCCTAGGGGTACCAAGATGTTCCAGGACTTGAAAAGCCACTATTGGTGAAATGGCATGAAAAGAGATATAGCAGATTATGTAATGAAGTGCCCAGTTTGCCAACAAGTGAAGGTGGGACACCAAAGGCCAGGAAGATTGTTAAAACCTTTACCCATCCCCGAATGGAAGTGGGATCAGATATCCATGGACTTTATGTGCGGTTTTCCAAAGACTTCCTTCGGCTGTGACACTATATGGGTGATAGTGGATCGGTTAACTAAGTCAGCGCACTTCTTACCCATGAACATGACCTATTCAATGGACAAGTTGGCTAAGATCTACATTCAGGAGATTGTACGGCTACACGGCATACTAGTAGGGATCATTTTAGATATAGACCCGAGATTTGTGTCCAAGTTCTGGACAAGTCTACAGAAGAGCTTGGGTACCAAATTACACTTCAGTACGGCATACCACCCTTAGACCGATGGACAGTCTGAGCGGACAATATAAACCTTGGAAGACATGTTGAGAGCCTGTGTGTTGGAATTCAAAGGGAGCTGGGATAACCATATACCTCTCATCGAGTTTGCTTACAACACAGCTACCACTCAACTATTTAGATGCCACCTTACGAAGCCCTATATGGACTGCGTTGTAGGTCCCTTCTGTTTTGGGATGATATGGAAAAATTAGCTATCGGGCTGGAATTGGTACGAGAAGCTGCCGATAAGGTGAGGGTAATCCGACAAAAAATGAAAGAAGCTCAACACAGGCAAAAGAGTTGGGCAGATTTGAAAAGAACAGAACTCGAGTTTAAAGTAGGCGACCATGTATACCTGAAAATAAGCCCGATCAAAAGTATAAGGAGAATACGTACACAAGGAAAGTTAAGCCCGAGATACATTGGACCATTCGAAATCTTGGAAAGAGTCGGAGATCGAGCATATCGGCTAGCTTTACCACCGAACTTATCAGGAGTCCATAATGTATTCCATGTGTAGGTATTAAGGAAATATGTACCCGACCCTGAAATGATTTTGGAATTGGAACCCATTCAGCTGAAAGAGAATTTGACCTATGAAGAACATCCCATAAGGATTTTGGATAGGAAAACCTAAAAGCTTCGGAGCAAAGAAATTCAGTATGTTAAGGTGCTGTGGAGAAATCATGCCTCCGAGAAAGCTACTTGGGAAGCTGAATAGGAGATTCAAAGAAGTACCCCGAGTTGTTTGAAAGACAAGGTACGTCAGTTCAGTTTTGAGGACAAAACTCTGTTTAAGGTGGGAAGGTAATAAACCCCGGTTTTCCTAGTAATCAAGTAAACGTCAGAAACCGGAAACCAAAACTCTAAATCGGATTAGTATAAGCCTTGTGAGAGAACCCTAGGAATCCTAGATCCGGCTTTCCTTCGGTTTCATATTAAAAGAACTTTTATAAAATAATTTAATGTGGACTATTGTTTAAAGTATATTCCAAACCATAAAAAGTTCTGATTTTGAAAAATTTTCTATTCCGGGCTTTCCCGAGCTCCATTACGGAAAAGCGAGCCCCAAAACTAGAAATTCGGAAAATATTCCAGAATACTCTTTAGAACAGAAATTTTATAAGGATTTCAAAAATATAATTTTTATAAATTTTCAGGTTATAAAAATTACAGTTATAGCCTTTTTGTCACGCCCCGTAAGGTATCCTAAGCGTAACAGCCCGCCACATACCATACAAGTCTCATGAAATCCCTATCCGAGCCTTTCGAGAGTTTTGTATAGATGTAAAGCGTCCTTTTGCGACAATAGAATACTCAATCAATGGAGTTAAGAAGTTTAAGGCAGCATTCACTAGCCATAGATAATAAACCAAAACGCATATATATACATTACAAAAGTCTAAGGGGCATTCTCCCGCAAAATAATATCAAGTCCAATTACAGTCATCCAGAGTTCTTTAGTTTCTAACGGAAGTCTAAACAAAAACGAAGTAAACTTCTAAAGGAAACTCCTATCTCCGGTACCTGAGCTGTGGCTTGCCTCGGCCTAAGCCAAATGAACTTGTGCTGCAACAAATGAAAGCTATGGAGGCGTAAGCTAACTAGCTTAGTGAGTATAAACTTCCATATCACAATTAAGGCAATTCATTCAAACAAGTGATTATTCAAGTAAATGGTACGTATCAGACAAATGAGTTCAACAAACATATGACCAGCGGAAATCATATGTGGATGGACTTGTGCCCTCATCCCGGGTTAGTAGATTAACGAATCCTGCGACGACGTCGTTTAAGCTCACTGTCAATTGAACAATAATTTTTTATGGATCACGATTAACCAACATATTCATTTTATGAGTCACAAAAAACCAACAATTTTGTTTTATGGATCACGATTAACCAACATATTAGTTTTATGGGTCACGAAAAACCAACAAATGCTAATGCTTCATCCCATCGTGATCTGCATGAGTCCAATTATAATTGAGGTCAAATATGGATTATTCCAATTCTTTTAGGTGTCCAACAATTATTCGCAGACAATCTATATAACTTCTAACTAAACAAGCAGCAGCTTAACACTCGGTTTCGATATTCCTTAAGTTCAACTTCACATATCAACAACAGACAAGTATATAATTCCCATATACCCCAGCATGCATAATCATCTTGTTATCTTTGCCTAAACAACTAATGCCACTATCATTACAATCACAAGCAATAATTGAGAGCAGAAGTAGTACTCACTCGGTCATGATTCGCCGGTCTTTTAGTAATAGTAATCGGGTGGTAATGTATCGTCTTGCTCGGGATCACCTACCAAATAAGAAAAACCTAATAAGAATCTCATCATTAAACTAATTCAAGCTATGCATCTAGACTACATAAAATCGGAATTCTCGCTATTTGCGGAAGCTCCGACTTAAAACGGCTATAACTTGATCATTTTAACTCGGAATTTCACAAATTTTATATCGATCTCTATCTACTTCGAAGATCTATCTATTTCTAGTATTATTTTCAATTTTTAAAAACTAAGGTCACGGAACAGTGGGATCAGTTCTGTTCTGTACCTTTTTCAATTCCGAAAAATTGTTTCGCATTTGATAAAATGTTCCTAGTTGATGATTCATGTATAGATGGTATATGAATGAATTCCTAATATGAATATCATGTAATGAGCTCAATATATGCATGGTTTTGATGATCTTTGATGATGGACTCTTATGAACTCCTAATTATTAAGAACTCCATAATGATCACCTATGCAAAGCTATTCTTTCCAACTTTACATTCCCTAGGGTTTTTATAATTTTATTCTTGAAATTTACTTACCATCTAAATAAAAAGTTCTCGATATCTATACTAATCATGACTTCATTTATGCATAAAAATCCACATTTTTCATTGGGTAAATATGTTTTTAAACAAGCTACTCACAAAAATCCGAATTTCGTAATTTTCTTTTCTTACATTTTCTTTATGAGAAAACTTGTTTAATGCAGCAAAAATTGAAGCTTCATTATGTCTATTATCTAAGGACTCCATTTAACTCATAAAACATGCCACCTAAGCTTGGATACCAAGTGTTTATGTAGGCATCATCCTAAAATACGAATTTGACTATTAATCACTATATCAAAATTTTTCATTCTAGTCTTCACTACTTGTTTTACATTTTTCTCATGCCTAAACTCATCTAAACTTATGAAAATAATTCCTCAAGGACATCTATTACATATACCTTCCATTTTCTATGTAAAATATGAGTTTTAAAGTGGTTTTGGTGGTTTTAAAGTAGGGTTCCAAAATCATCCGAATTTTCAACTAAGCATTTCTAACCAAATATTTTCCTTTTCAAGTTTCTTGTCTTCTATGCATGTAGATCTACTATCTAACCTATCTATACATAGACAAGGCTACATTTTTATGATCATCAATGCATGAAAATCAAAATAATCATATGAACATAAATGTGGATGAAGATGTGGATGTCTAAACATTAGATCTACTAAATATAATGCATGAATCATGAGTTTCATGGCATGAACATAAATATCTATGCAAGATTCCTACTTTACATGCATGAACAAGATAATATCTCAACAAAAACTCTTCTAAACACTAGATCCACTTCTTGTGATGGCTTGATATTCTTATACAAGTGTTTTCATGTCCCTAGCATATGCTCATTGGGATTAAATGTGAAAAACACACATGAATAGCTTTGCCATTACAAGAAAAGATAGGAATAAGGTTTAGAATCATCACCTAAAGAAGATTTAAAGATGAAATGAAGAGGAGTTGAGTTGTGTGTGTGAGTGTGGGAGGGGTAGGGTGTCACAGCACACAAGAGGGAGAGAAGAGAGGTTTTTACTTTGGTAAAAATTGGAACAAGTGAAAAATGAGTAGAGAGAGAGAAAAAGAAGCTTATATATGAATAGATTAGGGTTTTAATTGAATAAAATAGCAAAATAAATCAAATGAGAGGGGAAAAAGCCCTCCCCGGCCATATGGCGGTGAGGGAGAGAGAGTTTGAATTTTTGATAAATTTGTATTTATGTAATTAAAATGTAATAAATGTAATAATTATTTAGGAAACAAAAATTTTTGGAAAAGAAAATTGTAATGAGTAGTTGTAAGGATGTAAGAATAGGGTATAGATAGTGTGTAGTGTAGGTTGTACTTGTGAATAGTAGACAAGACATCTATTTTACCGGTTATAACGAAAACACGGGAAAAGGATATAACAATAATTTTTATAGCTCGGAAAATTATAAAATTGATATTTTTTGGATCCTTATAAATTACGGTTCTAATGAATATTCGAAACATTTTTTCTGAGTTCGTGGTCTCGGGGCACGCTTTTCCGTAAATTGAGCTCGGGAAGCCCCGGAATTGAAAAATTCCCGAATTTAGAACTTTCAAGGTCTAAAATATACTTTAGAATAATAATTCAATTCATTTATTTTATAAAACTTCTTTTATTATGAAACCGAAGGAAAGCCGGATTTAGGGTTCCTAAGCTTCTCACTAGGCTTATACTGAACCGATTAGGGTTTCGCTTTTCAACTCCTAGGGTTTTCGTAACTACTAAGAATACTGGGATTTACACTTTTTCCCGTACTTTCTTTACTACCGGTAAAGTAAATGTCTTGTCTACTATTTATTACTATTCACAGTACAACCTACTACACACATAACTCATACCCTAGTCTTATATCCTTACAAACACTCATTATATTTTCTTTTCCAAGAAATTTTTATCTCTTAACAAATTATTACATTTAATACATTTTATTACGTAAATTACAAATTAAACAATTTCAAATCTCTCTCTCGTTTGTCCATGTATGGCCGGCGCATCACCACCCACCCCCCCCCCCCCCAATTTGCCTCCAATTGTTTTATTTTATCTCATTTTTATAATAAAACAAACCCTGATTCATTTACTATAAATCTTTTACTTTTCTCTCTCCTTCATTTACAACATTTGTTTCAAAAAACTCACAAAACCCTCTCGATTTCCTCCCTATTGCCGTCTTAAGCCTCTCTACCATTTAATCTTGTAATGGCAAGATTATTCATGAGTATTTTCACCTTAAGCCCCCATGATCAATTGCTAGGGATAAGAAAATACTAATACATGAATATCAAGCCATCACAAGAGTGGATCTTGTGTTTAAATGTGTTTTCATCAAATGATTTTCATGTTCATGCATGTAAAAGTAGAATAAAGTAGAGATATTGCATAAAAATCCATGTTCATGCTTTTAAACTTCTTTTCATGCATCATAAGTAGTAGATCTAGCATTTAGACACTCATAATATACTTGACTAATGAACAAAAATTATTCCTATTTTATGAGTGCTAAAACAAATGTTTGATGGTCATTTTTATTAGGAATTTAGCACTTGAATTAATGGAGTTAAGCTTTCAAGTCTTTAAAGGAGATATTTTTCAAAGAAAGCGAAGATGGGTCAAAAATGTAAAGTTTGGATCAAGAAGAACTCAACATGACAAGAACAAGCCATGTCTTTCAACCATTACAAGAAAGAAGCAAAATTAAGGGCTAAATATCAAGCTTTTGGAAGACATTTATGAGACAGGACCTGTCCCAAACCGTGTCAATCTGGAAAATTAACTTTGCAAGGGACATTTATGGGATAAGCCGTATCCTAATTCACGTCAGTGAAGAAAAAAATGCACAGCAAGGGACATTTCTGGGAGAAGCCGTGTCCCTAGTCATGTCAATTTTACATAGAGGAAAACGACCAGACATGATCAAGTGACACGACCTGTCCCAAACCTGTCGATTTGACAGTACATTAATTTTTAAGAAATGGCTTTTTATTGAATAATAACCCCCTATTTATTAAAGAAACGCCTATTGGACATTAAAGGGGTGTTACTGTCACGCCCCGAAGGGTACCCTAAACGTGGCAGCCCACCGTACACAATACTAAAGCTAGGAATGACTACCTTAGTCATGCAAAGGCTTCCATATTATATACAAGGCGTACATCACAACCGAGGGGACGCATCGGAGTAGCGCAATTCACATTGATAATAAATAAGTAACAAGGCAAAGAGAATACTTAATATAAAACATAAGCATATCACATTTCAATTCTTATGTCATGATCCTTAAATTTAATCCACGAATATACCTGTTTCAACAAAATCTATAGGGGTATAAGCTACAACTAGCTTAGTGAGATATTCCTTTCATTCGCACCACATTTTCAAACAAGTTTATTTATTTAATCAACATATGCTATGCATACAATGCAACAATCACATGATTACGCGAATATATATAGTCATCCGAAACCATATATAGAACGGATTTACCCCGTATCAAAGGTTAGGGAATCGGGGTTGAAGGTCCTCGACCTTCTACTGCTAGTCCCCAGGTCCTCACCCACAGCGTTCGGTTGGCTCGGCTCCGAACCTAGAGTCGCTTTCCCCGAGCGATTTGGATTCTCCAGGAAGGAACATGGCCCGTGGCACCGCACGATCACAGCCAATCCAACTCTACGCGTAGGAGTAGCAGCCTTCCGAAATATGTGACTCGATGGATGCTATGCGTGAACGTTTTATTGTTCTTAGGTCAAACCTTATTAAGGTTTATTAGGGGCGATCAATCAATTTAGCAACAATAAACAATCATACAAGTAAGTAAACAAAATTATTTAAACAAGCAGATCGAAGTTGCGATATTCTTAGTTCTCAATTCACGCATAAAATAGAATCATATATATACGCATAATCCCGAAATCCCCAAATATATTCGTTTTTATCTTTTCTTAGTATACTAATGCTACTACATTACAAGCACAAGCAAGGTAACGAAATTAGAAGGAATAACTCACTCGTCCATTTCGCTATCTTCTTAGTCGTAGTAATCCTCGGGTAGGGTATTCTCGTATCCTTCGTCACCTAGACAAAAGAAATTCCCGGGATAAGTCTTTCATGAATTTCTATTCTTGGAGATTCTAAACTTCTCTTAAAATCGCGGTAAAATCGTATAGGAAGAAATTCCAACTTAAAATGGCCATAACTTGCTCATTTTAACTCGGAATTTCGCATATAATATACCATTTTCTACCTATTCGAAAAGATCTATCCATTTCTAAGGTTATCTTGGTCATAAAAGGTCATTTGGGTTCCGAAAACGTTAGCTAAAGATTTAAGACGAATTTTCTAAACTTTTGCAAAAATCCATTTTCTAGCTCAACTCCATTTTAAAGAAAATCCTTTTGTAACAATATAATTATATTTGATAAACACTTTGAATATATAGGTAAGCTCACTTTATATGCAAAATTTCTAATGGTAGTGTCTCAACAATTTATTTCATAAAACAATTCTTTTTAAAACTTATTTTGATAAATTCCTTTTCAAGTATTTGGAAGAAACTTTATATTTTTATTATAAATGAGTACATCCTTGTTTTATTTCCTTCATTCCTTTTTCCAAAACAAGCAAATTCTCCTTTAACCCTAGTCTTTCATAAATTTCATTTCTAGTGATAAAAGATTAATTTATTTGTCGAAAACCTTTTCATAATTTGTTTATTTAAGATGGTCCTAGAAAATGAGTCTTGTTTTCTTATATTCCTTTCTAAAATATAAGCTTTTACTTTCCAAAACTCGTTCTTTCATCTCTTTTGAAAAGAATCATCTTTTATTGATAAAATCCATTTTTGTTTAATCTATTTATATTCTTTTGGAAATGAGTTCCTTCTTTTTAGAGATTTAAAAATCATTATTTTTCCTAAGTGGATTTATAACTTTATGAGTTGATTTTTATCTTAACTTTGAAAACTAATTTGTTTTTAACTTAGAAAAGAGTTTAGGTCTTATACTTTCAATATTAACGATTTATTTTTTCTAAAAACTTAGATTACCATAAAATACAAGGAAAATATTTATTTATGTTTTCTTGGTAAAACTATCCTTGTTATTTAAGAAAACTTTGAGAAAACTTGTATTATTCTATTTCTAGGTTGTTGATAATAACTTCATGTTTTTGTGGTAAATCATATAATTGGAAACTTAGCTTTGAGTTCATTAAGTAAAGTAAAATTCTATTTTTGGATTAGTTGAGACATTAGCATTATGTAATTGCAAGTATTATGAGCATATAAATTATAGGAACATAAGAAAATACTAGAAATGAATAATGAGCAAGAAAATAAAATATCAAGCATTGGGAACCTTAGCTTCTTCAAGGAATCCCGATCAAGTATTGGAGCCTTAGCTTTATCAAGGCATCCCGGGACTAAGAATGGACTAGTCCCGAAAGATTAAAGAAAATAAATAAAAGATTGTTTTGACTTGATATGGACAAGTCTAAGACTAGAAAGACTAGTCTTAATATCAACATAAAATAAATAAATTGCATAACTTGAAAATAAATAAATAACAAATGAGCTTATATGCTCTAAATAATATATATACATAATGTACATAATATATATATAAGCAAATAATCACAATAATAATAACAACATAATAAAATAGGAAGCTTATGTACAAGAACAAAACATGAACATGTTGTTGCTTTTACTACTCATATGAGTTTCAAAACAACACCATAGTCATGTTAAGTTACATGACATGGATGAATAATAGATGGAAGAAATATTTACCTAAGGTATGTAAGAGGTATGAAGATGGTAGTGAATGTATGGTTATGTGGTTATGGAGAGATGGTAGTTGTATTACATAAAGAGTTTTGGTAGGAGAGATTTTCTTCTTACAAAAAGAGAGTTCTTGTAAGAGTATGGAGAGAGTGTTTAGAGAGAATTTTTGCATAAATTCTTTACTTGAGAAAGGTGTGAAGAAATGAGAAGAGGAGAGGTGGTATTTATAGAATTTTTGGAGTGGAATTTAGATGTAATAAAATAAATTGAAAAAAAAAATAATTAGATGCATGGGAGGGAGATAGGCGCCGGTTTTGGGCATGTGAGGAGAGAGAAATTTATTTGTTTTATTTGTTTGTGTAATAAAGAAGTAATGTGTAAAGTTTGATGTGATTAAAGTTGTATTGGAAATGAAAAAAGTAAAAATAGATATGTAGGTGTAAGAAATAGGTGTAAGAAAAAGTAGAGATAGGTGAATAGTAATGAATAGTAGAAAAGTACTATGAATAGTAGACTAGACAATTAAAGTACCGATAGTAATAAAATACGTAATAATGCGATATCTGTAATTTTTAACTACGAAAAATTCTAAAACTGATATTTTGGAATCCTTGTATTTTTACGAGTCTATTGGTATAAACGAATATTTTTAATATTCCGAGCTCCGGGACACGCTTTTGAGAACCGATCCCGTTTGGGTCCGAAGGTCACTCAAATTCGCGAATCTGATATTTTTATGTTACCTATGTTATTACGAACTATTCTAGGCATTAACTTAATTTCGTTTTCTAGGGTTTGAAAATGCGGGATTGCGGATCTTAAACACTAGGGTTCGTTATAGGCTTGTTGACTTTTAGGGTTCCGTTTTGATTTTCGATTTTGTCGAGATATTTGTAAGATCATATAATTTTCGAGTTTTGATTTTTTAAAATTTTAGCTCGAAATTTATGTTTTATTTTATTTGTGATTATTTAATAGTTTTTAGTTCTCGGGATCGTTTAACCGAGTCTAGGGCTATGAGTTGACTCAGTTTGACTTTTGGTAAAAATTTGAAATTTGTGATTTCTGAAATTATATCAAAGTTTTAAGATTTTGCTGTTGATCGTTATTTGGATATATTGTCTTGATTTGCATGTTAGAAAACGGTTAGGTGATTTAATTGATGTACGGACGTTGATTAAACCGGTAGTTAGACTTTATATTTCGTTTCAAGGGTTCTTGTTTTCTCAAGATTGAGAAAATCGTTTTGTTCTCATTTAGAATTAAGTTTTAACTTGGTTCAATTTTTAGGGTTTCGTTTCCAGTGTTTGACTCGGTCTAGAATTTGGTTTTTATCTTGAGTCGATTTTGGGATCTAATTTTGATACTTAAACTTCTATGATTATTTTTGCGGATTATGAAAATTTTTGGGGTTTACAGTTACTTTGAAAAGCCAAAAGACCCGTAACTTCCCATTTCCTCCATAATGAGCATTCAATTCCATTTATTTGAGACTTTGAAAAGCTAAAAGACCCGTAACTCCCGTAACTTCCCATTTCCTCCATCAATGAACATTTAATTCTATTTATGTAAAGATCATTATAAATTGAAGATGGAGGAAGAATCAACAAAAAAAAAAAAAAGAAGAAAGAAAGAGCACATATAGAATTCGTACATAAAGTTTTTCAGAGTTTCAACAAGTCAAGATTATTTTGGATTGAAGATCCACAATTTTGAGCTTCATTTTCTCGGGTGATATCATGAATTCTAGTTTGTTTCTAGAATTTCATGTATTTTCGTCAATTACTATGGAAGAGTAATTTTTTAGATCCAGGTTTTGTTGAACTCTAATTTTATCTTGTGATGAGGATTTGGGTTTAATAAAAGATTGATGTTCTTTTGTTCAATTGCATGTTTCTTAACTGTTTCTTAAATTTGTATATTTGGAATGCAAATTTATGTTTAATTTTCATTTAAGTTAATTGAAAGATTACTTTTATGATTTGATCTATGCAATTGAAGAGATTTGTTTGTAATTCTAGACATAGAATGCCAAGAATCTTCTATTATTTTTATGAGTTTATGTTATTAATGCAATTTAGGTTGCTATTGATTGAGGAGACATCCTAATTGATTAACCTAGGTTTAGACAATTTGTTAGATTCGAAAGAATTGACATTTTGCTTAAGGAACTCTATAGCTTAAGAACTAAATCTTGAATATCTAGTATGAGTTGCCAAGGATTCACATGATAAATTGGAGGTAAGACAAAATCTGGATCATTTGTTCTTATTGAATCTTCTTGTTTGTTACTAGATCTGTGTTAATATTGTTCAAAGTAAATTAGATAAAATAGTAATCATCAAAATTGTCGGTTACATAGTAGAGAAACGGTAATACTAGTACTTGATATCCAGATCCTAGAGGATGACACCCGTATTAATTCTATTCTACAATCGATAGGTACACTGCCTATTGCCTTTATAGTGAATTAAGAACGGACTTTATAAATTTAAAACTACGCTTGAAGGTAACTATCATTGACATTCATGATCTCATGAATATTTTGTGTTTTCATGTATTAATGCTCATAAAGACTTTGTCTTGTGTATATAAATGTTGTAGTTAGTAGATCTTTAAGTAGGTAAGACAAAGAACTTAAAAAGGAAAAGTTTTTGTTGGAAATGTTCAAAGAAAAATTCGTATGACTTCAAAGCTATATTTTAAAAACCCTTGTATCAACTCTAAAACTCATGTTTTATGTGAAAAATGAAGGTTATAGGTAATAGATATCATTAAATAATGATTTTTATAAGTTGAAATGAGATTTGATGAGATTAATGTGCAAAACAAAGTAGAAACAAGATAGAAAATTTTGAGTTATTAGTCACATTTGAAATTCCTAATTTTGGATGAAGACCATAAAAACTCCTATTATCCAAGCTCAAAATAAAAGTTTTATGTAATAAATGAAGTCCTTAAGGAATAGGTATAATAAAGTCTTAAATTTTAATGCATTAACCAAGTTTTTCCCAAAGAAATCATTCAAAAATTAGATTTCTAAAAATTCGGATTTTGAGTAAATCCTATTTGAAAACATATTTGCAAAATGTAAAATGTAAATTTTTATGTAAAAATGAAGGTCTTAGGTAGTAGATGTTATGAAGACTCAATTTTAATCAAGATAACTAGAAATTCCTAAGAATTAATCCAAAAAACAAGTGAGTTGTCAAAGTTAGGAAACTAGATTTCTCCAAAGTAGTTATTGTTGAAGTCTTGCAATATAAAGAGTTCTAAAATTTTCTTTTGGTAAAAATCATCAAGATCATGCATACATTAAACTCATCACATGTCATTCATGTTAAGAAATCATTAATATTGCATGTATACTTGATTTATCAAGTAAAACATTTCAAGCATTTACAAAACTATTTTTTGGAATTCGAAACCGTTATTGATAAGAAATTATCCTTTGTTTCGTGACCCAAATATTTTCAAAACTTGAAAATAATATTAGAATTATATATATCTTTCGAAGTAGATAGAAATTGATATATAATTTGTGAAATTCCAAGTTAAAATGACCAAGTTATGGCCGTTTTAAGTCGGGACTTCCGCAAGTAGCGAGAATTACGAATTTTCTAAGCTTTGATATATAGTTTGGATTAGTTAAGTGATGAAATACTTATTAGGGTATTTCTTTCTTTTTTTAGGGGATCCTGAAACTGACGAATCTTTACCACCAGACTACTACTACTAAAAGACCGGTGAACCATGGCCGAGTGAGTACTACTTCCGATTTCAATTATTGTTTGAGATTGTAATGGTAGTTGCACTAGATACTTGGCAAAGATAAAATGGATATGCATGATGGGGATGAATGGGAATTATATATGATTGTTGTTGACATGAGAAATCGAATATAAGAATATCGAAGCCGGGTGATTAACCATTGCTTGTATAGATGGATTAGGATTAATTGTCTACGATTATTGATTGATCACCTAAAGAATTGGTATAACTGAATATTCGGAATTGAAAATAAATATGAACTCATTCATATCATAATGGGGATGGAGCATTAGCATTTGTTGGTTTTCCATGATCCTAAACGGTGTAAAAGTTGGTTAATCGTGATCCATAAAACGAATCAATGAGTTGGTTAATCGTGATCCATAAAACGAATTTATAAGTTGGTTAGCCGTGAGCCTAAACAGCGTTATACCGCAAGATTCGTTAATCTGCTAACCCGGGATGGAGGGCACAAGTCCATCCACATATGATTTCCGGCTAGTCATATGTTTGTTGAACTCATGTGTTTGATGCATATCACTTGTCTGATTAATCCCTTGTTTGATTTATGTGTTATAATTGTGATCATGGAAGTTTTCACTCACTAAGCTAATGTAGTTATGCCCCTATAGTTTCTATTTATTGCAGCACGAGTTCATATGGCTTAGGCCGAGGCCAGCTACAGCTCAGGTACAAGACCTAGGCATTTCCTCTGGAAGTTGTATTCATATTTGATTAGACTTCCGTAGCAAACCAAGGGACTCTGGATGACTGTAATGGATCTCTAAATATTCTTTTGCGGGGGAATGCCCCTTAGACTTTGTAACTAATTACTTATGTGTTTTGATTTATTATCTATTGCTATTGAATGTTGAATTAAACTCCTTAACTCCATTGAGTCGAGTATTCTATTGTCGTAAAGGGACGTCTTACATCTATACAAGACTCCCGAAGGACTTGGGTAATAATTCGAGAGTCTTGTATGGCATGTGGCGGACTGTTACGTTTAGGATACCCCTATGGGGCATGACAAGACTTATTGTAAAATCATTGTATGAGCTAGTATAGATTTGGAGTGTCTGAAATGCTCTATGATCGCACTTAACCTACATAATTAACATGCCACGATTATATAAATAAACTGTACATGCATATCACGTAGTGAGTCGCATTACATTGGCTTATCTATTTGTTTCTAAGATCGTATCTTAACACTCATTTATCCTAAAGTCTTTCCACCTAATTCCCAAAACCTTGTCGCTCTGATACCAACTAAACGTCACGCCCCAAGGGTACCCTAAACGTGGCAGTCTGCCGTACACAATATAAAGCCTAAGAATGACCACCTCAGTCACGCGAAGGCTTCCTACTATGACAAGGCGTCTAACACATAGAGGAGACACATCGAATGATCATTTTATGTTGAACAATTGAGTAACAATGTAAAGAAAATACAAATTTACTATACTTCAGATACAAACCACTATACTTCATATATGAATTACTATACTTCAAAATACAAATCGTTCAACTTCCATTTCAATTCATCAAAAGATTCAACTACATAAAACTATTACAAGGCAAATCATAAAACCTAGTTGATAACTTCAAACATTCGTATTCCTTGCCGAAATCCCGGAGTCATTCCCGGCTCCAACCAATTCGGTCCCCCACTTTGCATTCTTGAGATAACCTATTCATTTAAACAACTATTGAGGTATAAGCTATACTAGCTTAGTGAGAATTCCCTTAATTCTGTACCATAACAATCAAGTTATAATCAATCATATGCTATGCATGAACAAACATGTGAGCAAGCAATTATGCATGGGTATCCGAAACCCACACACAGAACGGATTTACGCCCTCCGTATCTTGGGTTAGGAATGGTATTAAGTCTACACGAACGCATCTAGTCCCCAAGTTCTCGGCTCTTAGCACTCGACTCGGCTAGGCTCATCCAAGGATGCATCCACATGCGCCTTAGTTCCCTGAATGAGCTCTGGCACCGAGCTCGTTATCCAAACGAGGCAACAACGGACCATACCGATCGACCTGCGTAGGAGTAGCATGCTACCAAATGCAATATGTCCGATGTGATGCATAATCAATTTAATTTTTTCTTAGGACAAAAATATTTATACATTCTTTAGAGTGACCAACCAATATCACACATATAACAGGAATAATATGAACGGTGCAGTTATTCAATCAAATCGTGGTTTTCAATATGCTTTAGTATTCTTTGGCATACATTCATCACAGTCTCATCATATATCCCATCCCCATTCATATCGATTTTATCTTATCCTATAATTCTAATGCAACTAAATACAATCACAATCAAGTAACAAACAAAAAGAAAACTCACTCGGCCATTGGATCACCGGTCTTCTAGTAATAATAATTCGGTGGCAGGGAATCGTCGATCGGATCTCCTAAAAAGGAAGAAATACTCTAATAAGTATTTCAACTTAAACTAATCTAAACGATCTTATACGAACTATCAAATTCATAATTCTCGTCCTAAGTGGGAATTCCAACTTAAAACGGCCATACTTGGTCATTTTAACTTGGAATCTCGCAAATTATATATATATTTCTATCTACTTCGAAATTCTATCTATTTCTAATATTATTTTCAAGTTTCGAAAACTTTGACGCTTCAAAAAGTGGATCAATTAGGGCAGCAAATTTCAATTTCCGAAAAATAGTTTTGTAAATTTTTGAAATGTTCCTACTGTATAACTTAACTATACATGCAATATGAGTGATTTCCTAACATGAATGACATGAGAGAGCCTATTGCATGCATAATCTTGATGATTTTTCTAAAAGGAAATTTTATAACTTTTTATTTTGCAAGGCCATAATGACAACTTACTTATAAAAATCTAGTTTTCTAACTTTTATCATTTCCATTTGTTTTGGATTTGTTACTTAAGAAAATATAATCATTTTTGTCAAAATTGAGTCTTCATTATATATACTACTTATTACCTTCTTTCTTCATAAAAATTTCCATTTTACACTTGGTAAACATGTTTTCAAGTGGGGTTGATTCCAAAATCCGAATTTGGTAAAAATTGGTTTTTGAGTGATTCATTTGGGAAAAACTTATTTAAAGCATTAAAATTTAAGGCTTTACTATATCAATTACCTAAGACTTCATTTAAACATAAAACTTGCAATTTGAGCTCAATACTAAGTGATTACATATGCATCATCTCAAATTACGAATTTGACAATTTGATCACTAACTCAAATTTTTCCATTTTAATCCCATTAGTTGTTTTACATATTACTCATGCCTAAACTCATGTTAACTTGTAAAAATTATTTCTTAAAGATACCTATTACCTATACCCTTCATTTTTCACATAAAACATGAGTTTTGGAGTTGATAAATGGGTTTTAAAAATTGGTCTTGGTTGGGATCCGAATTTATAAAATTCATTTTTGGTTATATCTTTTGATAAAATCTATCTAAGCTCATGAAAATCCATTCCTTACATATCCTATCCTAAGAGCCTTTCATTTCTTAAATCAAAACTTCATTTTTGAGTTGGTAAACATGTTTTTAAAATAGGCCTTGGCCAAAATCCGAAAATGGAATTTTTATTTGGAAAATAACTTTTGAAAATCACATTAGATTCTTGTAGAAAGAAGTCATGATGGTATTCATATATTAAGCCTTCATTTTCTTAAGAAAAAATTACATTTTGACACTTGGAAAGTGGTTTTTAAATATTGGTCTTGCCAAAATACGAATTTCACAAATTTTGTTCAAGTTCAAATCTAAGATCTACACATAATATGAACATACACCTAGATGAAACCCATGAAAACAAACTTTAAACTCATAGATCTAAACTTTGCTCATCAAAATTACTCATTTATGTTATCTATACCCTAAGCCCTTCATTTTAAATGAAAAATACACATTTTGAAGTTGAAAAACCACTTTTCTAAATATGGTTCCTTTTCATCCGAATTTTCAAAAGTTGTTTTTTGAAAATAAAATAGATCTTGAGTTTCCTACAATTTTTCCACCATCATCATGGTATAGCAAGTTGTTCATGAACATAAACAAAGATCTAATGCATTTATGAACTCAAAACACTAGATCTAGTCTTCTAAACTAGTTTTAAATGCATGAATCACTAAGATAGACATGTGGATGATAGATCTATACATAAATCATAAGAAATAACAAAGATAACAACTTAAATAACAAGATCCATGGCATAAACGAAAATCAAAGCTACAAAAATTTAGATCTACAAAACATATCAACTTTAAACAAAAAATAATTGAAATACAAGATAATAAAAGTAGAAAAAAGGAGTGTTGCATTTTTGGCATCATCATCCTAAGCTTTTAAGCTTATGGAAGGTCATTTGATGCATGAAACCTTCATTACACTTTACCTAGATCACCTATGGAGTTGAGATGAAGATTTTCATAGGAATCTTCAAGAAATATGAGTGGAAGCTAATGGAAGAGATAGAGGCAGCTTGTGTTCTTGTAGAAACACGAACAAAAAGAAGAAAGAAAGAGAGAAAAATGAGAGAGAAAAGCTAAGAAATGAAAAAGGGAAAGAGGAGTAAATGAAAGAGAGAGAGAAAATAGTATTAAATGAATGGAGGAAAGAAAAAAAATAAAACAAGGCAGAAATTTGGTTTGGGGGGGGGGGGGGGGGGGGGGGGTGTGTGGGGGTGTGAATTCACGTGGAAGGGAGGAGAGAAAGAGAGAGGAATTGTTGAAATTTGGCTTGAATTAAATTGTGTAATTAATGTGTAATGTAACTTCTTTAAGAAGAGAGTGAAAAAAAAATTAATTTGGTCAAAATGGAGTAAATAAAAGACAATGGCAGCCATAAAGAAGGTTTCAAAATCGCCATGAAGTGTGGGTTAATGTGCAGAAAGATTGAAGTGAAAAGGAAGTGATATGTGTAAGGTGTACTTGAAGGTATGGGTTGTAAAAGTACTTTCTTAATAAAATAAAAAAAATTGAAAAATTTATTCCAAATATTTGTAACAAATTTTTCATAATTAAAATTAAATAATTATTTGAATTATTTAGTATTTTAACAAATATGTTATCGGTATGATCAAAATACGCGAATATGGGCTATAAATAACATTTTTATAACCCGAAAATTCTAAAAATTATTTAAAATAAAAATATTTTTGAAATATTTTTCAATTATTAAATTAATTTATTTTATATTTAGTATCGGGTCTTAAACAGAATCTGATCCCGTAAAGGCCCGAACGAACTAAATTTGAGAAAAACAAAATTTTCTATAACATATAAAATATTTATCTAAAAAATAAGGCTTTATAAGAATAATAAAATTTTGTAATGAAGTAAGAATGAATAGTGCAAAAGACTAATCAATTACGGTAATAATGGAAATACGATAAAAAGGTTATAAATGTAACTTTTATAACCCGAAAAATTATATAACTGATGTATTTAGAAATCTTATGAAATTACGAGTCTAACGGTACTATTGGTATATTTTTTTATCTCGAGCCCCAGGACACGCTTTTCGAAGTCTGTATCCGAACGGGTTCGAAATAGGTCAAAAATTTACCAATCTGATATTTTAAACAAACTCATATTACTAAGCTATTCTACATATTTAACTACATCTCGACCTCTAGGGCTACGGCGCTAGATTGTCGGACTTACACTATTGTATTCCAGTTAGGGTTTCCGGGTGATTTTTCGATTTAGGCATTCGCCAATTTGGAAACTGATATTTATGTTTATACAACATATTTAATTTGAGAAATTTATTTTAAATTTTATTTTTGTAAGTATTTAATATCTTTTAACGTTTTCGGAATTTTTGAATTGGATTTCATTTCCGAAAGTTAATCATTATTTATTTTTTAATAATTCGTTTTTGGGATCTATATTACCCGATTTTATAAATCGGAGTCACGTATGGAATTTGTCGTACGTAGTGGTTTTGGAATTATAGTATGTTGAGTTCTTACTTTGTTTTTGAGAATTCTTATTTTTCTCAAGATTCGGAAATTTTTTGAATCCTTTCATGATTTAAGACTAGTTGAAATTCGGTTTTAATTTGGAGTGATTTTTAGGGTTTATTTTCGAAGTTCATCTTAGAATTATTTATTGAAATTTTTTGGGGCTTACACCTTGCATCCGGTGTTTAAACTCATGGAGTGACTAAGGATGCCATACTTGAGTTTAGATATTGAGTATGGGGGACTGTCACATTCAGGGTACCCTTTGGGGTGTGACATAGTTTATGTTAGATGTGTAAAGTGATGAATTCATGTTTAGATTTTTCGAGAAATTTATGATTAAAAATGTTTCCAAGGGATGGTGAGACGTAATAAACGAAGATTAGGTTTAAACATGATCGTTTAGCTATTTTGAAACCCCCAAGGGATTCCAAAAACACTTTTCATCAAAAACCCAAATTTAAGCTCAAAACAATGGAATGCAGAAGAACATGGGTGGAACACAAGGTCGTGTATTATCTCGTGCTCCTCTCTAACCTCAAAAACTTGAAGAAAATGAGTTTCCTAGAAAAATACAACTAATACACAGGGTAGTGTATTTGCCAGTGTTCCTTTCCGATTTTAAAACTCAAAAATCAACTTTTCTTGAAGAACACAACCAAGAATGATGGGTAATATATCTATTGGTGTTTCTCTCTAGTCTTAAAACTTAATAAATCTTAAAAGAATACGAGGGGATACATGTTCTCATGTACCCCTCGTGCACCCTTGTGTGCCCCTAGTGCTCTTCCATCCCCTTCATAACTTTGTCTTTTCTCACCTGAATCACATAAAACTTAACTTGGTTCTTCCCTTAAACTCAAGTAAACTTCTAAGACCTTCAAAATACATATTTAGCAAGTACTAATACCCTATTCACGGTGTACATAATCCAAACATATTTAATCCAAATGTCCAACATGAATGGAAGTAATTCATAGTTAATAATTAGAGTAAGACACTAAGAATTAAACGAGATTAGTAGACTATGGGAACCTATTCTTGAAAGCTCAAGAATCAAAACCCACAAAGTATAGCCCATTAAGGGTTAGTTAAACTTTGCCCTAAAATCGACCCTAATCTACATAATTAACTAGATGAAACAAATGACCCTTTAAACATTATCTTTGAGTAGATATAATTAAACTAGAGTGACCTAGATGTAACAAACAACATGAATGAAATAAAGGTAGGAAAGGTTGAAATAATTCTCAACTTCAATTGTAAGCAGTTATTGGACATTGAGCTTTAGAAGGGATTTGAAAGCTTAAACCAAATGAGAGTACGTAGTAATTGTTTGTTGCTTGCTAGGATAGTATTAATAACCGGACTAAGAATTTAAACTCGGGTTAATTGAGTGATGGTTGCTTGGCCATTTACTCTAGAAGTGGCACCACTGAACTGGGTTGCGAATCTAATCACAACTTTAGGATGATGCGGTAATTTAGGCATTTAGGCTACCATGGATGTGTGGTTAAGCTAAGTAGGTAGTCAATAGGAAAATTTCCGAGATTGGCGACTGACTAGGTGTAGCTACGAAGTTGTGATGAGTTATATGGCATAATGGGACCCTATATAAAGCATCACAATAGACAGTGCTTGTCAGTGGTAGCATGTGAGGAGATGACTTGGACGAGACTATTTTCTTCTTTCTTTCTGGTAAGTTCTGGGGACTTACTGAACCTCTCTCTTTAGCGTGTGATCCACTAAGGGAACGCTACCCCTTTTGTTTGGCAGGAGTCATGGGTTCTCTTGTACATGTTGGTGTTAAGATCTTCTAAAATATGTTTTGATGATAACAAAAAAATCAAGTATTTTTAATAAGTTAAGTTGTGTATGTTTTAGGAAGTAACATATTCAAAGGAATTAATAAAGTCTTGAAGTCATAGACTAACTCAAACGGTTACTCGTGATAAGTAAATAAAGAGTTTACTCAAAGACTGAATCAGAAGGTCATACGGTTTGAGGAATTAATGAACAAAATTTTATTTTATCAAATTGAAGACCTAACACCAAAGTTGAATGTATTTGGGTAATACATTCAAATGTGTTTCACAAAGTTGGTTCAAATATCCATGGGGAATGAAATTTCAATTTTTGGGAAGCCCGAGATGTTGATTCATGCTTTGGAGTTGCAAGGGAGTTCTCTAATTTTGCTACTAAAGCATGGTTAGAGAAAATGTGGACACTATTTATTAGGAAGGGATTTGGTTTTGATCATGCAATGTTATACTTATAAGAGAGCTAATGAGTTTGGCATTTTCGTTTGAGATTGCACAACGAATTATATTTGAGGAGAAAGTTAGTGTGCATAATATGAAGTACTTACAAAGTTTAGACACGATCCAGATTTTTATGAAGTATGTGTCTGAAGAATAGAGTCGAAATAAGAGGAATTTATTCACAAAGAAGACACAGTTCTATTCTTAAGGGATACGAGGTCCAGAAGGTGAATTATGAAGAAGATGTCAACAAAGATCCGAGGATCAAATTCAAATTACAAGATAAGGATTCCTACGTTATAGATAAGCAAGTTTATCTTTTGAAGATTACAATATAACAACATGAAGATAACATGGTATTCAAAGTAATATCGGTCAGAGAATCAAAACAAGCTTATATGAATGTTGTGCAAAATATCAAGGGACAAGCTTATCTTCTTGAAAACTAACCGTTGAAGGAATTCAAATATATTATTCAAGTCATGCTCAAAGAATAACAACTCTTATTGTGACAAAAAGAGCAAACAGAGATACTACTTCATCATCTAAGCAAAACCTTGTTACACTAATTGTTTTACTTTGCTTGAAACTTGTGAAGATTCATATTTTATTTCCATTGTTTTAGATTTACTCATTTGATGTGAGATTGAGAGTTACAAGTAGGCTTAATAGATTGGTTGTTATCTTAAGAAGAAGCTTAAAGAATCAAGATGAGTGCATTGTAAGCCAAGTGTGTTGGCAAGGATAACTTATAACTTGACTATTTTTGGATATAGTGGAAACATACCAGTGAGGAAGACTGGATCCCTGGCTTGGTGCTAGAAAAAAGGACTGACGCTCAAAGTGGAACCTCTATAAATGACGACTTTGCAATCTTCTCAATCCTATCTTTTAATTTCATGTATTTTTATTTAATTATTTATGTTGT
The DNA here is from genome assembly GCA_024138025.1 of Combretum micranthum. Lineage (NCBI taxonomy): Eukaryota > Viridiplantae > Streptophyta > Magnoliopsida > Myrtales > Combretaceae > Combretum > Combretum micranthum. The sequence continues at coordinate 87,370 of JAMXBD010001738.1, read as the reverse complement.
GGATTAAAACTCAGAGAGTAACTCGAAACAAATTTATTTTTTAATCTTGCGAATTTATTTTTTGCTTGAGTTCATTTGAGTTAAATTTTATTATTACAATCTTAAAACAAGTTCAATCATTTTCAAGTGTGTCTTAAAGCCATTTCAAAATTGATTAACTAAGTAGGAGTGTTTCTAAATTGTTTTTGAATAAGAAATTTTTATAACCAATTCACCCCCCTCTTGATTATTCTTTTGGGACCAACAGTTGGTATTTTTGGGCTGCTGAAAATACTTGTTAGTTGATCTATAACTTAATTAAACTTAAATTATGCTTGTTGCATTAGCCTAGACATGCATGACATGCGTGTATGCGTTTGTAGACGTCAGCATGGTTTGGGTTGGTTCCGGACCCGAACGGAACCGCCGATTCTGGCAGGTTCCGGTTCTGGTTCCACGCAAACCGTGAACCAGTTTTTTTTTAAAAATATCGAAAAATGAAAAAAAAAACCCTAAAATCAACAAAAGCAATTACAACTTATTTATACCCAAAATAAACATTTAAAATTTTTCCAAATAAAATATAATGGTTAGTAAATAATAAACACAATTAAATATAAGAAAATATATCCTTCTTGAAACAAAAAGAGCACACAAACAAACAAATATGTAAATTAATAACATTAAAAAAAATTATCAATAGAAAATTGCTAATACTTGTCTAATTCATGATTGCAATAAGCATAGAAGGAGAAAAGCATAATCCATTAATCAAAATAACAAAGGAAAAAAAAAAATTAGATTTTGTTAATAATTTAGAGTTTCGAATCCTTTTATTCATATCAATATATTGAATTACTGGCATGCCAGCACTTTTTGTGTGAATTCAATTACATTGGTCTGATGAACGTGTGAGTGAATAAGACCAGGCAAATAAATAAAATGTTTTGCTATTATTTTTCTTTTAATTTCTATAAAGCCAGGTCGGAACTGCCGGTTCCGGATCTGGAATAACGATTCTCGATCCGAACGAACCGTCGGTTCATAACCGTCCCCGATGAGGTGATTCTCGGATACGAAACCTCCAGGACAATTCACGGTTCAAAACTGCCCCATGCCGATATATAAGTCAAAGCATCTAGCTAGTAAAGATAACGAATAATTTCGTAAAGACGTACATAAATGTAGAAAAAATAGATTAAATGGTCATGATATTTTAATATAACCCGAGAGGGTTCGTTCAAAATTTATATAACTTGTGACGGTGACGGAATAATACCGTGAAAGTTGACAACGGACACCTTTTAGTAAGAGATGATAAAGCTAGTCGCTAGGCAATATACAGGGGCAATGTTGATATCTATTATAATGAATAGAATGAAAAAAACCTCTGTAAAGAAATATTTCTTGAAAATATTGACAGTCATATATATATAGAAAGTAAGATTGAAGAAAAGAAAAATTACGGAACTTTACAACATGGTATTGCACCATAACAGTATTTGCAGAATCAAACGAATTCCACTAAGACGTAATGAAATTTCTATTTGCCCACACATCATGTACAAAGAAACAATTAGCTGGGAATACAGTTTATGGGAAAACAAATGAAAAGGATGTGTTCTTATCTGTATTAACTGCAGTTGCAGCTACAGGAGAGCCATTTGCAGAGCTGCTATAATAGGATGAAACACCAATTGAACAGTTCAGTCACTCTCGTAGTCCTCCTCGTCACCAAATGTAAATACAGAAGCATCAGCAGCCATGGCCTTGAACTCACTTTCCGGATGAGAAAATCCAGTGGCAGAAGTATCTTTATTTGGCTGACTAGAGACATGGGGAGCCAGAGAAACTTGTTCAGTCGCTTGTGTTAAGCTAGCTACTTGATCACGGCTGGTCTTAATCTCTGAAGCTGAGGTAGTCGAAGTGACTGCTTCACTGTTTGCAGAAGCTTCCTCAGTTCGCTTGATCTTGGAAGAACTGCCTTCCTCGGCCTCACTGTCAGAGAAGACATCATCCTTTTCATTGCTCTCCGGTTCCTTGTTTGGTTGGGAAGAAGCTACAGCTGCAGCCGAAGCACCATCAGTTGAGGCCCCAGGAGCAGTTTCAGGACTTTCAACTGGACTCTTAGGAACAGTTTCGGCATTTGGACTTGCTGAACTTGTGCCATCATAATCTACCAACACAACTTCAACTTGAAATCCAGGGGATGGCAGTTTCCTCTGCACGATTTACAGACAGTTTCATGTTTAAACTCAACCAGTAGCCATAAAAGGTTGAAGCAACAAAACTGCATAAGGTTAATCAAAGCTGAGCCCATGATATCTCATACAGCAATTGCACATAGGCAATGCTAACCTTGTCAAAGCCATCAAGATCATCTGTGTTGAGTACCTTCCTGTTCTCCATGAATGTTGTATTTAACCAACTGGGGATACAGTAGAAAATCATTAAACCAGGTTTGCAAGGAAGGATAGCATGGAAGGAAAGATTTTTAGGATAAAAGAATTAAACCAGTAAAAATCCCCTTGACGATCATGAAAATGAACTTTAAAGTCCCCAGCTAACTCTGTTAGACCAGGCTCCCCCGGAAGAGCAAAGACCATAACTCCTTTTTTCGGTGCACTGAACCAATAATCTTCAGGCTGCAACTCAAAGAATCATAAGATTTGGGTTAAGGTACAAAAATTGTGTAGGTGTTAAGAACTTTAACTAGGTTCAAGCCAGATAGACCTACCGCCAGATCCTTTGTTCTTGGATGTTTTTTTGTGGTAAAAAGAACTCCTGCAGGGACCAAAATATCAATGAAAAGACCAATTGATGGTATAAACATTTCCAATGATGCATCTAAAGCATTTTAACTTCCAGCACAAAAGAGCATAGTATATGTCCTCCCTGAAAAGTCCATTTGTTTTTATTGGGTGTCTTCTTGTACAAATATGCATGTACATGAACAGAAAAACAGAGTTTCATGGTAAACAACAAAATAAGCCCAGCTAACATAGAAGGGTCACCATTGTGTGTGTTTATAGTGTGAAACTAATTTATCCAGGGAATAATAGCCATTTCCAGCACCAATGACATATTGTTGCTCCATGGATAGCAACTGTTTGCTATCTAAGCAAGTTTACGGGAACCAGGAATCCAGAGGAAGAAAAACTTTATTCTTCTATTTCAAATAGATTTATAATCCTGCAGTTGTTGTAGATGACTTCAGGAATTCATGATAATGGACAAATATAGCAAGAACAGCCCATGTTTCAAACCAAGAAGGCAAATTTATGGGATAGGTCTGTGGAGACTACTCATAATGGAGGAGCCACATGTGGATGAGTTAGCTTAAATGCATCTAATCATAGTTGGGGATGGAGGAAGCAATCTTTTTGGCATGGAATGGTTTATGAAGCAGAGTAGCACTTCATTAAAGATTTTCCCAATCCTGTTTATAAAGAGTGGCAAATGAAGGTAACTTCCAAATACCAATTGAAATAGCTAAGTTGCTACGTCTCTTGACGGGGCTGCAAATGATTGACAATCCAAGCTAATGCAAAGTTCTCCATGTTCATATCCCTTTAAGGTGATTAAAGAAATGATCAATGCTACAACAAGAAGCCACGTTATTACTACATCGAGAAGTGGTCTACCACATTAATGCCAAAAAAATTAGAACTCCTAGCCCATTCTGGACTTTATCTACCGGCTGAGTGTAGAAAGTGGATTCAGCAAGTGGTTTGGTACATACATAAGGAAAAAACAGTCTTGTCCTTTTAATCAAATCAAGGGCAAAACGGATGAACAGAGCTGTACATTATAAGCTTCTATAAGAACATGGTCCATATACCATTATGATCCGAGACTGTGATGGACGGTCTGATCCAATAAGGGCATCTATGGAGCCGAAATCCTCTTAGCATGCATCTGCACAAAACAGGCGTTAAAGACTTAATATCAAAATAACAAGTGCTAAATACAGGTCAGAAGAATACCTTCTGCCAGGTTGGTTTTCTCCATTGAAGTATGTCAAGACACGTTCGAAATATTTGACATATCTCTAGGGAAAGGAGACTATTTATCAGGGAGAATTTAATAAAAAAAGAAGAAGGAAAAAAAGAAAGCCAAAACAGAAGGGATATAAAAGAAGCTGATATAGCAGATATACAGTCCATAGCACCTTAGACATATGCTTAAAAACTTCCAGTTTCAGACATTTGGTTTTGCAGTCAGGTCATATTTGATTTATTAATCAAAAGGAAAGACTCACAATCTGGCTGGGCAAGACAAGTCCCTTTCCATCCACACATCTTTTCTGGTTATAATAGTCCATAGACTCCTCGGCAGTTGGGAAGAACTGTAAAAAACTAGAAATTAGTAGAAAAATTGGATGAACAGTTTTTAAAGATTTGCTTAAAGAGTTATAAATGTCTATTACCATAACTTTTGGATGTACCTTTAAATATAAGAGGAGGCTAGAAATCATCAACCCAGTCCTGGCCATTCCAGCCTTACAGTGCACAACTACCACATTCTCAATATCCTCCTTCAACCATGAGTAAGCACTTTGACAGAAAGATACTATAAGTTGAATGGGTGGACAGTTATGGTCATCAAATGGGAAGCAAGCAACCTGCAAAAGGAACACGTCACACATATTAAATGCAGTACTTTTCCTATAATCACATAAATTAAGGCATCTTATGAGCTAATTCCATACTTAGTTTGAAAGCATGTCTACGAACATGAACATATATTCATAACACACCTTTCCTTCAAATAAAGATGCATCGTATAGCCTTTCAGAACAAAGGTTGTACACTTTATATTTTCCCTGCACAAAGTCAACAGAAATAAGAGGGGAAAACATGAAGCTTTAAAAGCCAAAAAGTACAGGAAAATGATGGAACAGGAAACCATATATGCGCAATGAAAAAGTAAACTAAACCTACAAAGCTTGCCACATACTGCTGAAAAATCTTCAACTGGAACTTTCAAGTTCATCTCTTAGAAAATAGTATCTCCTCTGACTAAAGCATAGCAATCATTTCTTCTAATGATGCAGACATATATAAATGTCACAAAATGTGGTCCTTCCAAACTCAAATCACATGTGCCATAAAGCATACATATCCACACAACATCTAAAAACAGTAGTCTGCTTTTAATACTGTAGAGTGAGTAAAGCCACATTCTCTTCAAACTAACTTTAGCAAACTGATAGTAAATGATTTTTAGTTTGGAAAGGGAGTCCTTTTTTCTTTTTTTTTTTTTTTTTCTTTTTTTTTTTTTTTTTTTGTGTGTGTGGGTGGTTGGGGGGTGTGGTGGTTGTTGTTTGGGGGCGGTGGGGTGGGGTTTTGTGTGGGGGGGGGGTTGGGGTGGGGATGCAGGCAATAAAAAGCGTTTTTAGTTGCTACTTGACATAGCCACTGGTTCTCCACTCAAACAATCAGCTATTTTATTAAATTGAAGAAGAAAAATTACTCATCTTCCAGCAATGAAAGATGTTCATAAAGTTTCTTTTACAAAAAGTGTCTAGCAAAATCTATCTGACCTCTTCGAGTTATTTATAAGCTCCAACTCTAAGTAGCTGTCAAGTTCTACATCAAAAAAATTCATAATAGGTATCTGGTTAACATATAACTAACTAGTCTCTAACTATCAAAATAATTAAGAAGACTAATTACAACTGAAGAAAAGTACAAAGAAAACAATAGAGCGGTAATTCATCTTAGGCCTATGCTTGCACATGTATACATGAGCTAGCACTTGATCAGCCCATGGGGATTGTATCAGTGCCTCCCCCTCGAAAAAACAACCTTATCCCCAGGGTTGAAACAAGGAGTTAGAGATAAAAGGCATCTTTGTCCATCAAATTGGCATCAGATGGCAAGGAACCAGTCCAATGAAACTATACTCAAGGAATATCAAGACCATCATGCACCAAATAACAGCAACCCACATTCAAGAAGGCTGGAAATCAACATTTACATCACCCTACAGATCCCCAGGCAAATCAGAAGAAACGAGGAAAGAACCAGAAGACCTTCATGAACCAGAGGGTGAGTTCAACTTATAAACACCACCACCCACACTCGCCACTTTCTGCAGGAATTGAAAAAGGATAGTTAATTCAAAGTCCTTGCAATCTCATGGTCTTGGGGCCACTCCACTAAAATCCAGCAAAGAGTCTCCATAGTCTTTTCAGTAGAAATTCCTGACTTTCCCTCTGACATAGATGCAATCGCCTCATTCATATGATCTTTAGATTAATTAGAACAGATTCCTCCTCTATAATAGTGGTAGGTAAAGCCTTATCTGCACATCCATGTGTTGGAGTGTATGGCTAATCATATTTACCATAGACTTATGTTCAAATGTCTGTTAAATGAGAATAGGAGAGACTGGAACATGGAACATGGAGACAATCACTAGGCCTCTATTAAAAATGTCATTGGAGGATCTCGTTGAGTCAAACTCCAGTTGACTAGTTCAAATTGGATCCACCTTACAACTCATAGGCAAGTAATATATTCCACTAAGATATTCTCTTTCAATGTATAGGGATAACTTCACTGATCAAGCAACTATCCTTGGAGACAGGGTTTTTACCCACAATCAAAAATCTTCATCCAAGCTTCCTAGATATATCAGAGTTGCTCTTCTGGACAGAAGCTTGTGCAATAAACTTTCGAATTCATCAACATACACTTCCATCAATGCCTCTTGAGTCAAAGTGGACAAACCCTTGAATGGATTGAAGGCATCTTGACAGCTATATGTTGACCTCATTTCGCAAATAAATCATTTACCAAGTTCGGAAAACACCTTCAAAGCATCCCTAACCATGACACAACACATCCTTAGATACAGATCAAGGCTTCCTGTACTTTCTTTTCTTATTTAGTTCCACAGATTTCAAAATTCCGATTGTGATCCAATTCACTAGATTGTTTTTATAGAAATGCAATAGGGTCACATGATTCATATTGCCTTTGCACTTCTCATCAAACTCTTCCTCATCTGGTGTCTGGTTCATCAACCGATATATTAGCTTTTCCTAATCGGAAAAAAGTAAATCAGATTGTAGAGTTACTTGACTAGTTCAACTAGTTGAGGATACAAACTTGTCTTTCAATACTTCTCAAACCAAAGCTTGCATCATCCTGATATCGACTGTGGCAATGCTTCACTCCATGTTTTCCATCTTTTCTAAGATATGTTGAGCATCATCATTTAGAACATGCACAGATGTTTCCAGACATCATCCTACTATCCATCCATGTCATTTGTCAATTTAATAATCACCAACCCACAGCTTGAACAATCAGCTTTTTCATTGAATTGTAGAAGAAAAGTTACACAAAGGCATTTGAGAGCCCAATTGCTCTTCTAGTGTGTCTTTTACTAGGAAAGGGTTTAGTTAACTCTATCAGACCTCTTGGAGGTATTTATAGCTCTAACTTACTAACTCTTAAGTAACTATCAACTTCCAGAAATATCTAGAAAGTACTAAAAAATAAAAATATTTGGTTTGCTAATAACTAACTAGAAAATAACTACTAAAATATCTAAACAGATTAATTACAACTAAAGAAAAGTTCAATGATGGAAACGATCAACAACTGACGGTCTTAGCCCATTCTTGTGCTTGTGTACATGAGCTTGTGCCCAATGAGACCTTGGGGTCATATCAGTCATTTTACTGAAAACTTGACTTAGTCAAGATATGTTCTAAAAACAAGGAGTACATTAGACAATGCATTGCCAGAAGACATGCATTACTGACATGCTGAATGCCTCTGCAGATCCATTGAGAACATTATTAAACCAATTGATTGTTGGCACATGTACAAGATTTTGCAGCCTTAAGTGACAGGTTTGACAATTTTATTCCTAATTTAATAGCTGTAGTTGAAAAATGAAGCTGGTATGTTATTTGGTTGCTATAGACATCAAACTTTCAAAAAGAAAGAAAACAGAGACAGAACTATGCTAGTTCCTGCAAGAAAAACAAGTATTAATTAAAGGATAGTGATCATTTTCTTGAATAAATATTGGTAAAAATTTCAGGAAATATTTCATCAAATGTACACAACATGGAATCCTATTCTCCAATTGAAGATAATCAAACCAAATGCCTCAAAGCATATTTTTAGTCTTGCCACTTCGGTGGAAAAATACTTCATTGTGAATGAAATTCAATAATGCCAGTTGATAAAGCAAAACAAAATAATACCATTTCCATAAGCCTAACCAATATATTAGAAATGTAACTTACCTTGTGATGTGTCTCAAAGAATTTTATGACTTCTTCCATGTGGTTCCTGTAGAATCCCTGCAGGTATGACAACTTTAGTGTTGGCAATTATGAATACAGTGAGTAGCAAAGAATCTCAATCATGCTTTCCATATTTAACAACGTTGAAAAATGTTGCTCATTTGGCATACCTCAACGTATCCAAAAAAGCCAGAGCTCATATCACCAGCTGGGAATCCCATAGCAATTATGTTCTCTGTAATATATGTCATGTCCAAATCAAAACCTCCTTCCTGACAAGAAAATAAATGGAAAATTAACACAAAAGAAGTCAATGCCCAAACCACCTTATTGACCCAATAGCATATTAAAGAAACTAGCATATAGCCGGTGGGAACCTTCCAGGCAATATGCATTCAGAACATATTCAGAAAACTACAAAGACTTATGCTTGAGAAGCACAATGGTATCAAATGAACACAAGAATCATCAATCAAAAGATGTGAAGTTGTGATCTTTCTATGGAACCCAGGTCCTTCAGTGATTTTACAAAACCATACTCAAACGAAGAAGGTACCAGCCTAACATAATGAGAAGTAATATATTCTCAACTAGGTGAGAAACTTATTATCACCTCAAACTTTTTTTGGGGTGAATTATTATTAATTGTAATTCAGAATACATAAATGAGGGTATTTTGAAAGAATAATGAGCATAGACTGGAAAGTGAGATAAACTTATCCTCCAATTGTTTGGAAAAGAGAAGGAACAATTTTAGAGCAAGAATTTCCCATTGACCCTAAGAAGACACATATATCTATAATTAAACACAATTAGAAGCCACATTCTCATAAGATTTGTATAATTGATTAGATAATTGAGAGATTATATTACAAAAAATATGAAAATATATGTATATATAAATGAAGAATTATATTACAACAAATATGAAAATATATGTATACATAAATGAAGAAGCCTTTGGCAATCCAAAGACATCATCCGCTTGTTCACATCATTGAATAAATAAGACTAATGGATTTGCTATAAATGAAAAATGAAATAGAACTACAATAAGATATTTCATTTGATAAATCTTTTTTTTTTTTTTTTTTTTTTTTTTTAGATGAGGGTATTTAAGGAAAAAACAACTCTAGTATTATAGTCATTCGTAGATTTCAGTAAAGAATAGCTATCCAATATTTCTTATAACAACAATTTCTTATTAAAGCCAATTAAACTTTGTAATAACTCTTTATAAACAATAAGGCTGTAACATAATTACTATTACAATAAACTGGACAAGCAACTTAAGTATCGTGAATTATTTTCAGAAGGCTATTGAGGGGCTACTGATCTCAAATAAGAGAAGCATTAGCATTGCAACTCAAGAAAGGAAATTTAAGCTTGTATCCAAATTCAAGACTCTGCAATTAAAAGCTCTGCTTTTCCCTTCTATCAAACAACCCAGAATATAAAAAGGGGCATCTAAGACTGACCGACTTGAACAGCTCACTTGAAAGAAACACCTTCTTAGCCAAGAAGAGGAATTTCCCCCAAAATAAAAACAGAGTTAAAAAAGAAAAACAAAAAAGTTGCTGAGTATGTTATAGGAAAACATTTTCAATGAAAGGATGCGAAAAATAAAATTTACCTCAAGTACAAATACCAAAAAGCATAAATACAACATTCAAAACATCTTCACATTTATCTGCTTTTTAACAACCCTCGCACCCTGCCAAAAGTATTTTCTCCAATGTGACATTAATTTTCTAATCAGCATCTCCATCATGGATCCACTTGCAAAGGACTCATACTAGGGGAAAGGACAACTACTTGAATATAAATTAACTCATTTAGCACAATGCACAAATAAGTACGAACAGACACTAATGCAGAAACAAGTCAATCCAAAAATTACTCAACCTGGTATCTTCGTTTATTTTGAGATACAACATGACGGGCCTTGACTTGTACAGCCTTTACAGCATTTTTGGAAGAATCAACTATTCCTTTTGTGATTGTTCCAAAGAAACCAGACTGTGATGTAGGAGAGTCACCATTATTGTCATCTGCATTGGGAGACTTTGGGGACAACCGTAATCCCAACCCACTAGTGAATCGTGCAAAGGTTGATTTCCCACCATTCCCAGTTGGTGAGTTCTCTGATGTAGTTGACAAAGATTGGGGAATTTTCAAATTTTTAGCCCATGATGATATGCCAGCAGAAGATAACCTAGACGGACTATCGCGTGAAGCATTATCTGTTGGAGAATCCATTGTGGTAGGAGATTTAACATCTGGAGCTTCCACAGGAGGTGGATGGGATTCACCAGTAGCCTCCTTCTCCATTCCACGCCTCAAATGACTTAGAAAAAAGGAAAAGAAAATAAAAAAACTGACGCTATAGAGTCAATGCAGAATAACAAAGAAGCTCAGTCATTATCCTCGTATGCTAGCTTCGGATATCTTAAACACTAATCAACTCAAGCAAGACAATCAAAGAAATAACACAATTAATTATGGAGCTCCTTCAAATTTATCCACCACTCTTACTCCTTTACCACCGAAAGATCTTTCGTAACATTTAGCAAAGTGCGCACTAGCTAAATCATAAACATAAGCTGTTTTCCCCAACAATGATCAATAAATTACCAATGTTGCCGAACTCCCCGGAAATCCGTCCTCGGTAACCTGATATTTACAACCTTCTTGGTCATTCCAATTTTATTAGATATCTTTTAAAAAAAATTAAAAAGAGAGAGAGATAGAGGACATCTATGACGTAAAATCCCAATGATTCACAAAATATTAATTAACTACAATTTTGAAAGTAGCATTCACCTAATATACAAAAAATCCCACCAAATTGAGCTTCTCAAACACGGAATCCGATCCAAAATGCAAATTTGAACATTAGAGAGCAATCCCTAGAGTCTTAGTGTTGATCTTCAATCCTACTCACACATGAATGATCGAATCAAGAGAGCAAAAGTTGAGCTTCAAATGAAGTTCCTAATACAAAACATACTAAGTTTCGGAGAGGATAAGATAATCATACTAATTTGAAAAGTTCGTTACCTTCGGTGAAATCCATAAAACTACGAGCAATTCATTGCTAAACCTAGAAATTGCATGAAACTATCCAATAATCTTACCAATTTGAAATCGGAGTGAGATATTGTTGAAGAAATTCGAAACAAGTTCACTGCACCTGTGTAGGGTTTCAAGAGACGAGAATTTGAGGCTTTTGTTTTATGTGAGAGTGCTCAAGAGGAGTTCATCAAGGGGAGGATCATTTTGAGGTCAACACAATCAAAGGTTACGATTTCACAGTAAACACAAATGGTAGGATTTTCAGATCATGATCGACCGTGAAATTTATGAATCTTGTAATCCGACGGTCGTTGAGGGATTCCCAGAATTTTAGACGTCCTTGTGACTTCAGTAACAAGATACAGTGTTTTGTGAGACTGTCCTCTATTTATAAATATTAAATAATAGGTAGTAAAATAGCATAATATGCTCCTACAAATTAAATATTGTATAAAAATTGCAAAATAAGTATATGTAGACGTATGGATTTCATTATAAAGATTTTAAGACTGATTTATTATTTGGATTTAACTCTCTAAGTCTTATCACTTTAGCTCAGACACATTGTAAATGAAGGCTTTAGCTCAGACACATTGTAAATGAAGGCTAAAGTGATAAGGCTTAGAGAGTTAAGCCCAATTACATTGGAATGATCGTGGGAATTTTGGCATGGTAGGCTTTGAGTAAGGCCCGTTAGAATTGGCCTGCCCAATTCCAACATTTCTCAAATTGGCTCATACACATTGTAAATGAAGGCTTTAATGGGTTTGGGTCCATAAGGGAGTCCATATTCATATCCATAATGAGGGGACTCATCCTACCTGTTGGTCTTCGATCTCATTTGACGGACAGCTAGATTCTCTATAAATACATTGAGTCCATACCTCATTGGGACAAGTGAAATCTTGGACAAACATCGTCGTGCTGTTGGATTTCTGCCTTGGTGAATCAAACACTTGATTTATTCAAGAACATACACAAATTCATAGTACTTAGTGAGGTTGATGCTCTTTAGCTCCCTCACCTGTCACACGTGTGTTAGAGCCTATTGAGACTGCCTACTCCTCCTCCTTACACGATTCTTTTCTGATCATCCTTGCACGTGTTGTTTCTCTAGATTACGTATAGTGCGATAGTCACGCGGTACGCTAGTGATCATAGCATCCAGAATCATTCCCACACATTTTTAGCGACTCCACTAGGGATAGGGAAATCAACACTTGTGTGATGGCACCTCCAAGAAAGAGACCCACCGATCCCACTGAAGGTGTAACTCAAGAAACTGATACTAATCTTGAAGTTGCTGAGCATGACATGCCAGCACTTGAAGATGTTAACAAACTCGCTGGTGCTCAACCTGACAACGCTGCGATCTTGCGTGCTATACAAGAAAATACCATACAAGTCAATCAATCGATACAAGAGTCCACAAGACAATTTTAACAATTCATGACGATGTTTGCTCAATACTTACCTGGTATAGCTGCTATTGTGTCGCGCAACAAGGCGCGACTTTGTCAACTCCTACTATTGCTGCACAGCAACGCACTTCTCAGGCACCTCCAACGCCTCAAGCTCCTCAAACTTCACAAACTCTTCAAGCACCTCGACCTGTTGATCCTCTTCCTACTCCTGAACATGACACTATTGGAATTCGGGAGCAAGCGCCTCCGTTGGAGCCCATAGTTACACAATTGCCTGTACCTCAGGTAGTAAACACAGGAATTCAGCCAAGAGGACCCTCAACCTCCCAGCCTACAGTACATGTTCAACCCGGAGGATCTTCATCCTCACAGACTACGCTACAGATTGTCATTGGTGGACCTATTGCTCAACCAAATACAACTCCACTCCAGACTGCCTCTCCAGCTACACCAGTTGAAGTTACTACTTCAATTCTTAAAGTTACTTTCGTCACAAAAGAAGATCTAGACATGTACTTGAGGGAAATACAAGTTAAGTCTGATGTGGGGGTATTGGATCTCAAGCTACCATACAATCAACGTATTGCTGCTAAGCCATATCCTCAAGACTATGTGAGTCCCAAATTCATGCTATTCAATGGTAAGAAGGGAAGTGCAAAGGAACATTTGCTGAAGTTCATTGAAACGCTAGAGGTTTATGGATTTGATGATGATTTGAAGTTGAAAGAATTTTCTAAGTCCCTTACAGAGAAAGCGTACACATGGTACGTCAACCTCCCCCTGGATTAGTAATTCATGGGTAACCATGTGCAGGATGTTCCTAGAGAAGTTCTTCTCCACACAGGAACGAGTGACCTTGACTGATATGGGACGGATTCGCCAGAAGCCCAAGGAAGACTTGATGGATTATGTTGAGCGCTTCAGAGAGCGTTCACTAGACATTCAAGACATATGTGATGAAAGAGAGTTGGTGAAAATTTGCATCCAAGGCATGTTCACCGAGTATGTGGTACATCTGAAAATCTCTCTTTAGCCTCATTCTCCACTTTGGTTGAGAATGCGCGAAGGATTAATAATTCTGTCATGCGACAAAGAGGAGGAAATGTGAAGTTTAACAAAAGAGGACCGTCTGTGAATGCAACTCAAGGTGAGGACCCAAAAATGAGAAAAAACGAAGAGTTGAAAAGTCTGAACGTGAGAGAACAAAGGAAGTGCTAACATATCCCTACTCAATGGGAAAGGTGCATGCTATGCTAGATCAATGGTTGAGAGACGGAAATCTCAAGCTCCCAAAGGCAGAGCGTTTATCAACTCAAGAGGAGAAGAATGATCCTAAATTTTGTAGGTTCCACAGAACTATGGGGCATCCTACTAGGGATTGTTTTACTTTGAAGGAGATTTTCAATGAAAGAGTGCAGAATGGAGAGCTTGTTATTGAAAATAATGATGTTAGGAACAATCCACTTCCAACCCATAATAATCAGCGTGGTGCTGTAAACATCGTCATTCATGATCCTGCCACGGTAGAAGTCAATGATACACCACTTGCCGAGGCAAGTAACACAAAAGGAAAACAACATGTAGTTGAGGAAAATAATTGTGCTTCTATTGCCGCGGCACTTTTGAAAACTTCTAATTTTAGAAATTTCTTTGATCTACTTGGCTTTGATGAAAAGGTGAAGCTTGCAGCTGCAGCAACTGCACTTGCGCAAATTTCTGAGGGATAATATGTCGAGTGTAATGCAGCGCAGCCCGTCAAAAGAATGGCTCGAGCGCATGAAAATGCAATCTGTTTACCGATGCAGATATGTGTGTAGATAGTCCAAATCACAATCGACTATTATATGTGGAGGGCACACTTAATGGCTATCCAGTTAAGAGGACATTTATTGACGCCGGTTCTTCTCTCAATATCATGCCTAAGACTACATTTGAGGCTGTTGGTATTGACTATCATCGTTTGGTGAAGCAACCCATTTCAGTTAATAGCTTTAGTCATACTACAACGAAGACGATTGAAAGAGTTAATGTTGATCTTAAGATTGGGCCTATTCGTGGTATCGTTACTTTCCATGTGATTGACGTGCCTGTGTCCTATCATCTCTTGATAGGTAAGAAGTGGCTGTACGATCACAATTTAGTACCATTGACAATGCATCAATGTATCAAAAGACATTGGAAAGGGAAGAATATATTTATTCCTGCTACCAAGAATCCTTTTGAGCATGATGAGACATATTTCATTGAGTCTATCTTCTTCGATGAGTATGTCGATGAAGGTGACAGCTATTGCTAGAGCTTCAGGTGTGCCATTACCCACTTGGGAAAAAGTTCAAGAGGGCCAACAAAAGAAAAGAAAGATGCGTAGTTGTCGAGGCGGTAAAGAGAAGAACAAGCAGATTGATGTTGTTGAAAGTTATGTCAGAGAAGATGGGCGGAGAGTATATCTCTTATAACGGTTTCTAGGGTCTAAAGAAGTTTGTTCTTCTTCAGACCCTGTACCAATTCAAGAAATTCAACCCGCTCCTCAACAAATGCAAGATCAAATAAAGCTACAGAATGAAGAAATTGAGGAATTGGATCTAGCGCGACCAGGAGAGTTGCCGCAGCCAATTTTTATCAGCAAAGGTTTGTTACAAGAGGTTAAGAGTCCTCTTGTTGATTTGTTAAGAGAATATAGAGACGTGTTTACTTGGGCATATGATGAGATGCTAGGTCTAGACCCCAGTCTTGTAGTACACACACTAAATATTACCCCAGGCACGACTCCTATTAAGCAAGGGCAACGAGTTTTTCGTCCTGAGGTGGAAGTTCAAATTAAACACGAAATTGAGAAGTTGCTTCATGCAGGCTTTATTAGACCAATTGAACACCCTACTTGGCTCGCGAATATTGTACCTATTAGAAAAAAGAATGGTCAAATAAGGGTTTGCGTAGATTTTCTAGATTTGAACAAGGCTTGTTTAAAGATGATTTCCCTTTGCCAAAAATATAGACACCTTAGTGGACGTCACTGCAGGACATGAATTATTTTCATTCATGGATAGTTTCAGCAGATATAATCAAATTAAAATGGCAATTGGAGATGCTGAGCGTACTACCTTTCGAACTCCTGTTGGGAATTTCTATTATACTATCATACCCTTTGGACTCAAGAATGCTGGCGCTACTTATCAAAGAGCAATGACAGCCATATTTCATGATATGATGCATGATTTCATGGAAGACTACGTGGATGACATAGTTGTGAAATGAAAACATGCATCTGACCATTTGGTCCATCTTTGGAAGGTTTTTGAACGATGTCAATTGTATAAGTTTCACATGAATCCTTTGAAATGTGTTTTTGAAGTTGCTTTAGGAAAATTTCTTGGATTTGTAGTCCATAGGAAGGGGATTGATGTTGATCCCACAAAGATACAAGCTATATTCTCTATGCCTTCACCTGCTGCTTTGAAAGAATTGAAAACTTTCATGGGAAAGTGATAGGCATAATTTATCATCATTTTAAATGGCAAATTGAGTCTATTTTATGGTTTGTTGATGGGATTGTTAACAGATTAGGTACTTAATTAGTATATATATATATATATATTTCAGGTCAATTTTGAACACATTGTATAAGGAAGAAATGTGAGGAGAATCCAATCAAATTCAAGCAAAGGAGCAAGAAGCACAAAGGGAGTCCAGATGTACGGCCATGCAATTGTCAAAATGGAGAAAATAGGAAGCAGTGGCTAGTACGGGGTCTTGTACGCCCGTACATGAAGATGAGGAAGGAAAATGAAGAGATTCATACTTGTACCCGTACACACAGCTGAAGAATGATTCCAGTACTTAGTACCTTTGTGTACGCCCGTGCAAGATGCAAATTGTCAAAGAAATGTGCATTGTACGGTCGTGACTCTAGGAAATGGTCATGAATATTTTCTTACGTGTTCTTGAAACAGTGTGACTGTTGAACATTAGAAAGAAAAGTCGTTTGTTTTAGAAAAGTGTTTTTAGACACCAACCCATTGGATATAAAAGGGGGGATTCATTCTGAACAAGACAGAGACGATTAGAAGGAGTTATTGTTAGTCGAAGGGTAGTTGGGATTCCAAGAAGAACTCGAGAGAGACATTGGATCCAAGTGTTCGTGTGTGTACAAACATCTACGTTATCATAATTCAAAGGGGTTTTCATTTTCTTTTCTGATCTTACTCTTATTGTATGTGTATTCCATATCGTTATGTTTGTTTATGTTTGTGTTCATAACCCAGCATGTGAATAGTAATTAGGGTGTTACGAAGTCATATTAACATGAATTGTATATGTATTTGTTATTAATCTTTTTAATTACGAATTTCTAGTGATGGGTCTTCAATAAGTTAGGAAATTGTAGTGCACAACATGATCCTACATCAGATCTCGATGGAAAATGTTGAGAAACAATTCCATCGAGTAGATCTAAATCACTAGAACAAATTACTCCTGGTAATAGAGATATTATTAGGAAATTTGCTGCATGTTTAAGGAGATTTAGGATAATTAGAATATCTAAAGCAATTCTGCTTTGTCCATCTATTTAAGAGAGATTTTATAGATGCAAACGGAATTAGAATTGGTTTATTATGAGAATAAGAACCATGAATTGAGAATCTCTGCAGATAAGTATTAAAAGGATGATTGTATTGTAGTTCATGTTGATATGATGGAGTAACCTTGTCTTATTATGATTAAATTGTATTAAGTTGTGTTGCATAATATTTAGTGAATCTGTAATTAATATAGTTTAGTTGTTAATTATAGATTAAATTTAGATAATCCAATCTACTCGATCGCTAGATAATAAACAAGAGGGTGAGTAGTAGTACTTGTCAGGGCCCCGAGGAATACGACCCTATAAGCCATTCCTATACTACAATTGATAGGTGCACTTGCCTATTGTTGATCGATATTAGGAAAGGATTATTGGATATTAATTGTTAAACTCAGATCGGAACACATCAAGTTTTTGGCGCCGTTGCGGGGAATCGATTGACAATATTAGGAAAACCCAATTGTTGTTAATCTAGTTTCTTTTTAATTTTATTTTATGTTCTTATACATTGTTCATCTCAACTTTGATTTTCTTTGATTACAGGTTTATGACCCGTAGCAGAAAAATCAAACTATTGATTTTGATCCAGAACCAGAGCGAACATTACGTCAAGGATTGAGAAGAACCAGAGAGATTCTCCAAAACTCTCCTACTATAGTGCAAAGAGCAAGACCAATATCATTAAGTATGAATAGTAATGAGAATTTAAACCCACGAGGGGTTGGTGAAGTTGAGATCCTGGGGTTAATGTAAATCAAGCCGGTGGAAATATAAATGATCCAGTTAGAGATGTTGGAAATGAAGTTCATAGACCTATGTGGGATATGTTTATGCCCACAATCGATGGAGTTGCTCCATCCATTCAGTATCCTCCAATTCATGCAAATAATTTTGAGTTGAAGCCTGCTCTGATTCAGATGGTACAAGTTAATCAATTTGGGTGGAGCTTCAGAAGACCCACATGCTCATTTGAAGAATTTCTTGCAAATATGTGCTACTATAAAGGCCAATGGAACACCAAACGAATCAATACGACTTTTATTGTTTCCTTTCTCACTTAGAGACAAGGCGCGAAGTTGGTTGGAGTCATTGCCTCCTCATTCATTAACAAGTTGGAATCAAGTGGCCCAGAGGTTCTTAGAGAAATTTTTCCACCCAATAAGACGATTCAATTAAGAAATGAGATATTTTCCTTCCGTCAGTATGAAGGAGAATCACTTTATGAGTCGTGGGAAAGGTTTAAAGAACTTCTTCGACGGTGTCCTCACCATGGGATTTCATTGCATGACTTAGTCAGGATATTTTATACATCACTTGGAGACCAAAAGAAAACGATGATCGATTCTGTAGCTGGTGGGAGTTTGATGAAGAAAAGTGCTCCTGAGGCTTATGACTTGATTGAAGAATTGGCTAGAAATACATTCAGTTGGCATAGTGAAAGGAACAATCTTCGACCCGTCGCTGCAATGTATGAGTCCGAGTCGGTTTCTCAACTTAAGGCACAAGTAGCATCACTTACAGCCCAGATGAGTAAAATGAAAGCAAGTATGGAAGCTTTACCTCAAAGTGATTCTTTTGTGAGTTCAATGGAGACTTTTCATGTTTCTGAAGAAAGTTCAAGTATTGAAGATCTGAATTTTATTAATAGAACAAATAGAGAAGGGAATTATAATCCTTATAGTAATACCTACAATCCCGGTTGGAGGAATCATCCTAACTTTTCCTGGAGAGATCAGAGTTCACAAAGATCAAACATTCCACCAGGATTTCAGAAGCCACAGCCTCAACAATTACAAGCACCGCAGCAACGCCTCGCTTTACCACCACCTGAGAAGAAATCTAATGTTGAAGATGCTTTGACACAGTTTATTCAAAGTTCTGATGCACGTCATCGGAATCAAGAGGCATCTATCCATAATTTAGACAACAATTTGGCCAATTGGCTAAAATGTTGTCTGAAAGGGCTCCGGGATCATTACCGGGTAACACGGAAACTAATCCTAAGGAGCAAGTCAAGGCTGTGACTTTGAGGAGTGGAAAGAATTACAAGCTCCAGCAAAAGCTCAAGAGATTGAGATGGAAGTTGGATTGGAAAGTGAGACCAGATGGAGAAGTTGGAAAATCAATGGAAGAATTTACCTGCTACAAACCAAAAGAATATCAGCCACCATTGCCTTACCCCTCTAGGTTGAGAAGGAGAAGAATGAGGAACATTACAAGAAGTTCTTGGAACTTTTTAAACAGTTGCACATCAACCTTCCGCTAGTTGAAGCCTTAAGCCAAATGCCTAAATATGCTAAGTTCCTCAAGGAACTCTTGTCAAACAAGAGGAAATTGGAAGAACTCTCCACTGTTACTCTTGGTGGAGAATGTTCTGCAGTCATCTTGAACAAGCTGCCTAGGAAACTTAAGGATCCTGGTAGCTTTACCATTCCGTGTTTGAGGAGACTTATCGGTTGAAAGGGCATTGGCAGATCTTGGTGCCAGCATAAACCTCATGCCATATAGCTTGTTTAAAAAGCTGAACTTGGGGAACCAAAGAGCACCAAAATGAGTATCCAGCTTGCTGATAGATCCATGAGATTTCCAAGGGGAGTAGTGGAGGATGTTTTGGTAAAGGTTCATGACTTTATCTTCCTGCAGATTTTGTAGTACTAGACATGGATGAAGACATTGAAGTTCCACTCATATTGGGGAGGCCATTCTTGGCAACAGCTGGTGCCGTTATCGATGTCAAAGATGGAAAATTAGTTCTTCGGGTTGGAAGTGAAGAGATGGTCATCCGAATGCCAGATGTTTTCAGGAAGCCAATGAGCGGTGATGATACTTGCTTTGCTATTGATTCTTTAGATCTAACTGTTTCTGATTGTTTGCAGGATACCTTGAGTAAAGATTCTTTGGAGTTATGTTTAGCAAAAGGAAGTGAAGCAAATGGTATTGAGGAAGTAAGGGAAATTAGTGCTCAGTTAGAAGTCCGGGCTGAACAAAAGAAGGATTTTGGGGTTGAGGAGTTCAACCGAAGCAACATTGCTAGGTTGAAACCTTCAGTTGAGGAACCCCCTGAATTAGAATTGAAGCAATTGCCTTCTTATCTAGAATATGCATTTTTGGCTGAAAACTCAAGCTTCCAGTGATCATATCATCGGAGCTTGACCAAGCCAAAAAGAGCGACTCCTATCTGTGCTTAAGGAACACAAGAGGGCAATAGCATGGAAGATATCGAATATTAAGGGGATTAGTCCATCCTTTTGCACCCATAAGATTCTGATGGAAGATGAATATAAGACGGTTGTGCAGCCACAAAGGAGACTAAACCCTAATATGAAAGAAGTAGTCAAGAAGGAGGTGGTGAAGTTGTTGGACGCATGACTTATCTACCTAATTTTTGATAGCTCATGGGTAAGTCCGGTTCAAGTGGTCCCGAAGAAGGGAGGCATGACAGTTGTACCTAATGAGAGCAATGAAATGATCTTAATGCGCACTGTAATAGGCTGGAGGGTGTGCATTGATTATCGAAGGCTTAATGACGCTACAAGGAAGGACCACTTCCCACTACCTTTCATTGACCAATGTTGGAGCGATTAGCTGGTCATGATTTCTATTGTTTCTTGATGGAATGTTCGGATATATCCAGATCCCTATAGCACTGGAAGATCAAGAAACTACCTTCACTTGCCCCTATGGTACTTTTGCATACCGTAGAATGCCATTTGGGCTATGCAATGCACCGGCCACCTTTCAAAGGTGTATGCTAGCTATATTTGGGGATTTGTATAGTAGGATGTGATGGAGGTGTTTATGGATGACTTCTCGGTGTTTGGAAATTCGTTGAGAAGTGTTAAATCTGGAAAAGGTTTGATGAGATGTGAAGAGACCAACCTAGTGTTAAATTGGGAAAAGTGCCATTTTATGGTACAACAAGGCATAGTGTTAGGTCATCAGGTGTCAAAGAAGGCGATAGAAGTGGATGTGGCAAAGGTAGAGGTGATTTCCAAGTTGCCACCACCGACATCTGTCAAGGCAATAAGAAGTTTCCTTGGACATGCGGGATTCTATCGAAGATTGATCAAGGATTTTTCAAAAATTGCAAGACCTTTGACTAAGTTGTTAGAGAAGGATGCTACATTTCACTTTGATGAGCAGTGCTTAGAAGCTTTTAAGTTCTTGAAAGAAAGGTTAACATGTGCCCCTATAATGGTCGCTCCCGATTGGAACTTGCCATTTGAGTTAATGTGTGATGCAAGTGGCTCCGCTATATGGGCTGTGTTAGGACAAAGAAAGGAAAAGCATTTTCAGCCAATTTACTATGCAAGCAAAACCCTTACACCCACACAAGAGAATTATACCACAACAGAAAAAGAATTGCTTGCTATAGTATTTGCCTTTGACAAGTTTAGATTATATCTCATCCTATCAAAAGTGGTAGTATATATTGACCACTCAGCTTTGAAGGACCTTCTCTCCAAATCTGATGCTAAACCAAGATTGATTAGATGGGTGTTATTGCTCCAAGAATTTGATTTGGAAATAAGAGATAAAAAAAGAGCAGAAAACTTAGCAGTAGACCATCTATCTAGGTTAGATAACCACATATGGGAGAGTTGAAAGAGGATGAGATCAATGACAAATTTCTAAAGGAAAGTTTATTCGCTATACATGCAATGGAAGATCAAGGAGTACCATGGTTTGCTGATATAGCGAACTATTTGGTTGGGAAAGTTCTTCCCCAGGATTCTTATCAGAAGAAAAAGTTCTTTTCGGAGCTAAAATACTATTTTTGGGAAGACCCATACCTTTATAGGATTTGTGCGGATCAGATTATTAGGCGTTGTGTCTCACATGAAAAGTGCAGCAGATTTTGTTCCATTGTCATAGTGGTCCTATCGGAGGCCATTGTAGTGCCAATAGAATAGCACAAAAAGTTTTAGAATCGGGTTTTTATTGGCCAAGTATTTTCAAGGATTTTAATACATTTATTTTAACTTGTGACAGGTGCCAAAGGACCGGGAACATATCAAAGGGGATGAAATGGCCCAGAAGTACATATTGGAGTGTGAGGTATTTGACGTCTGGGGGATTGACTTCATGGGACCATTTCCTAGCTCCTATGGCAACAGGTATGTACTTGTAGCAATAGATTATGTTTCTAAGTGGGTTGAAGCCCAAGCTTTGCCTACTAATAATGCCCGGTAGTGCTCAAGTTTTTAAAAAGATTATTTTCATGGTTTGAGCACCCAAGGCTTTAATTAGTGACAGGGGAACCCACTTTTGTAATAGTCAAATTGAGAAGGTGTTGAAAAGATATGGTGTTCACCATAGGCTAGCCACCCCGTATCACCCCCAAACTAGTGGCCAAGTAGAAGTCTCAAATAGGGAACTGAAAAGAATATTAGAGAAGACAGTAGCTCATAATCGCAAGGATTGGGCTGAGAAGTTGGATGATGCTTTGTGGACATACCAGACAGCCTATAAAATACCCTTAGGCACTATACCCTATAGGTTAGTGTATGGTAAAGCATGTCACCTACCTGTAGAAATTGAACATAAGGCTTACTGGGCGATTAAGACTGCAAATTTGGATTTGGAGGCTGTTGGTAGGCATAGGAGATTGCAAATCAATGAATTGGATGAGTGGGGATTTATAGCCTATGAGAACAATAGGATCTACAAGGAAAGGATAAAGAAATTGCATGATTCTCGTATAAAGTGTCCTAAACAGTTCAGAGAGGGAGATTTAGTATTGTTATACAACTCTAGATTAAGGTTGTTCTCAGGCAAACTTAGGTCTAGGTGGTTTGGACCATTTACTGTCAAAAGAATTTTTCCATATGGAACAGTAGAGGTCACACACCCGGAGAAAGGAACTTTTAAGGTCAACGGTCAAAGATTGAAAATTTATCATGAAAGAGTTGACATGGATGAAGGCAGGGAGGAGTTAAGGCTTCTCCATGTGGAAAGTTGTTTGTGAAGTATTGACAAATGTCAAGCTAGAGACAATAAACTAGCATGTATTGTTATTGTTGTATGGATTTTGTTCATGTCTTAATAATTATACTCATTGTTACACTAAGCTTTATACTTTCTCTTTATATGTGTGTTTAGAAGATTTTTCATGTATTTATTTACGTATGACGATATAGATATATGTATGTTTAAGTGTATATAAGTATGCATGTGGAAAATATATATATATTTAAAAAAAAAATTTGTGGAATTACGCTGATATGTATGGGCGTACATTAATAGTAAAGGGGAAAATTAAGTTCTAACAGAAGCTAGTACGCCCCTCTGTACAGGCGTGATTTTATACACGCTTGTTCCAGACTGGCATCCGAGACCAGTACGCCCCTATGTACGGACGTACATAATACAAAATGACGGACGGGCCATTCCAGACTCTACAAGGGGCTGATGTACGGTCGTACATCATGAATTTGATGGCCCTGTTTTTGTTCCTAAGCAACTACGATCATTTGTACGGGGGTACACAAGCAAGCAGGGGAAGCCTAACTAGATCAGAACCCAGCACGCCCTCTTGTACGCCTGTGCAACCCTGCAGCCAGGTAAGTTGTTCAACTTGTACGACCGTACTCCCAGGTCTGTATTTACTTATATATATCCTCTGTTTAATTTCATTTCAAACCCCGTTGCTCTACATTCCCATTTCTTCTTGTCTCTCCCACTCTCTCAATATTCACGATCCTACAACTCTGATGCAAGTTCACTAAGGGCTATAATTCTTTTTACACAAATCTTCAATTTAGCACCACTACATTGTCTCCAAGGACAGGTACGACTTCTTCCTTCTCTATTCTTGTCTTGTATTTGCTTGCCAATGTTAGATGATTAGGGTTAAGTTGTTCATACAAACTCATTGTTAAGATTATATTTTTTATATACATTATATGATAATTCAATAGAGTTATACATTGTTTTTGTTCCATTAAAATCTATTAACCCTAATTTCGAAATCATGTTCATATAAACCCTAACATTGCACCATTCCTATATACTAATGTTGATTTGAAAATTGAAATTCCTAACCTAGGAGTTAAGGATTTTGATTTGAGTAACCTATTTTAGGATTGGATTGTATTAGGAAGTAGTTACAATGTTGGTTCATCACAAAAGATTATGAGATTGAAAAGTGATCATGAAGTGTTTGTTGAAATGCCAATACTTAGAACAATTCCACTTTTTGATCAATCAAGCCACATATTTCTACACTATACTTGATTCATCTTTTTAATTTGATTTTCTCAATAAGACTCAATTGTTTTGTGAATTGTTCATATCTAGTTTTTTTCATATTTGTTAAAATAATCACATATGGTGGATGGAATGTTTGTTAAATACTTAGATAAAACTATCCTTCATAAGTGCTACCTTTGAACTAATATGTAATATATATATAAGGTGAGTTTATGCAAGGATAACTAATCCAATGTTAATAATGAATTACATAGTGGTGGATGTTAAGAAATATCTTAGTTGTAGTATCTAAAGTTGTTCGAGGGGTTATTAGGATAATTCTGAACTCAACGTCTTGATGAATTTAATTCTGTTTTATTTCTTTTCAGATGTGGCTCCCAAGAAAAGTAATCCTAAACCCTCTCAAAAGGCCACTCAACAACCTAAGCGGCCCCGAATTAAATATGCTAAGAATGCCGGCTCTTCCAGCACCTCTGTTCCAATTCCACCAGGATTGAAGGTTGAACACCAACCGGCTTATCAACGATTTCATCAGAAAAAGGTGATCAACCCCAATGGGATTTTAGATTGGGATGTATTGAAGGCATATGGGTTAGTGCCGACAATGAGACGATTGTTACAAGATCCCGCTTGGTTGAGGCTTTTTAGCCTTCAAGAAATGCCTTACCAGGTTACGGCTTTAGCTTTCCTTAACTCCTACTCTATAGACAAGTGTAATATAGGTAGAATGTTAAAATTCAAGGTGAAATTTTTTGCATTTGGAACATATCATACCATTTCAATGCGGAAGCTCATCAAAGCTATGGGTTTATATACGAAGGAAGAGATGAATGACCCAGAGTTTAATTCTTTGCCTATCTTGATGCCTTTTGGAACTACAATAGAAGAAGTTTGGCGCTTAATCTCTAGGGAAAAGATTTTCAGACCAAGCTGAATCAAGGCATCAAATATGCTTTGAACAAGTCACCAAGTGTTCCATTACATCTTAGCTAAGACACTAAATTCTAAGATGGACACTATGGGTACAGTTACAAAAGAGGATATCTTACCTTTGATGAGTGCTATTCGCTCTTGCAAGGTCAATGTTGGACTATTGGTAGCTTATGCAATCAAACGCCAAGCTGGGACAAAGATGAATGGAATATATGTTGGTCAAATGATCACCCGTATTTTGAAGAATTTGAAGCTTTGGCCTAAAAATTCTTCTCAAAAACCAAAGGATGGCGTGGCACAATCCAAAGGGATCACACATGCTCTGTTTCAGCAGTGGGGAACTACTAAGGTTGATGATCCTTTCTTTGATGCTGAAGCACCTGGAGCTCAGCCACAGTTAGCATCCCACTCGAGTATTTTAGTAGGGAATTTAGCACATTTGGAGGCTGATGTGGCTAAACTTAAAAAGAACCAGAATATTATATTAAATTTGCTAACAAAATTGGCAGAAAATGCAGGATTAGCGATCTCTTCTTGTTTTAGTGGGGACCTCTAGAACTGAGCAACCAAGTGAGGACCTTCCAAGCTCCAATGCACCACCAGTATCTCAAAGAGATATCCCTCTTACTGTTGAACAAATGGATCCACTAGCAGGGTTGGATTTAGAGGCACTGAAGGTAGGGGAGTCCTATGAAAGTTCTGATGAAGAATCATCTGGTGATGAAGAGATGGTGCAAGAAGGTGAAGAAGAGGGTGAGAGTGATAGTAGTAATTCTTCGGATGATGAAGAAGAAGAGGATGTCCAACTATATTTCTGATTTTATTTCATTTTCCAGGACTTAATGACTCATGATGTTCCTAGTTTTTGGTTTTAAATCTGTTGCATTCAACTGTGTTTAATGCTTTTGTTTGTTTTGATTATTGCTGTATTGATGGCACAGTCTTTCATTTTGGTCATGGTTTTGGATGATGTACATGCTGGAATTCCATGAATGTAAAGACAGTTTCGGAAACAAATCGGCCTACAAAATTTAGGGGAGTTCACTTCTTATTGCTACTTTGTTTTTCTTTTCTTCTATCTTAATTGAGACATTGAAGACAATGTCTCTAATAAGTGTGGGGAAGGGAGCATGCAAGCATGCTAAATGAAGTGTTTGTCTTAAATGATGATAATGAGTGCCTGTTAGACTTATCTCTACACTTGAATAATGAAAGTTGTTTTGTTGTGGTATTGATGATTTCATAAGTGCTGGAATAATGAAAGTCATTAAAATTAAGATGCAATTGTTTCTAAGATTATAGTAGCAATGTGAAATCATAATGGGGCACTCTTACTCATGTTTTAATTTAGAATTTTGCATCTAAATAACATATGACTACAAGTGTATTTTTAATATTTGTTATTGCCATTAAGTAGCATGAAGAGAATAATGAAATGAATTACCATTAGTGTACAGTTGAAATGATACTTATCACTTGATGATTTCTTCAATTTTATTAATTTTTCTCTTATTTTTCTGAAAAAAGAAAAGAAAAGAAAAGATTGAAGTGATTGAGGTTCGATGGGGTCTCTTTAAAACCTAGTCACCTAAGGTCGTCCTGTCACACCCTGAGAGGTACCCTTAACGTGGTAGTCCGCCGTACATGATATTAAAGCCTAGGAATGACTACCTCAGTCACGCAAAGGCTTCCATATCATATACAAGGCGTACAACACATAAAGGAGACACAACTGAAGTGGTACAATTTACTTTGATATGAGCAACAAGATATTAGAAATAAATTTAACTAACCTCAGCAAGATAAATTTCCACATCATAAGGGCATTCACCGCTATTGTCCTCAAACCTCCCTCGGCTCCAGACATCCTGATCCCTAAATAAGAAATTTATATAAACCTGTTTCATTTAAACATCTATTGGGGTAAGCTACACTAGCTTAGTGAGATTCATTTCTGCAATAATATACTCAATTGTGAAATATACAAACAAGTTTATTTAAACAATCATATGAATGCACAAGCACGTGAGCATACAAGCATATGACTTTCCGGTAGCCATATGTGAATGGATTTACGCCTTCCATTCGGGGTTTGGGGTGGTCCATAAACATGCGACCACAATTCCAATATTTTCTCTTGTGGTTTATAGTGTCTACTCCACTTCTCATTAACATAAGTGACCTCATAGGCCCTTGATGTTAACGAAGGTGGTCCTCCACCTGTTTATATGTATTGGTTTACAGTGTCTACTCCACTTCCCATTAACTTAAGTGACCCTGCAGATCCTTAATGTTAACGAAGACTCGCTGCCTCCCGATCATACTTTTGTTCCCACCAAAAGCATTCTCATAATAGAATGTGACTCACTAAATGATATGCATGTACAGTTTATTTATAGAATCGTAGCAAGTTTATTATGTAATTTAAGAGCAATCATGGAGCATTTCAAACGATCCAAGTCTATACTAACTCATACAATATTATTTCAACAAGTCTCATCTCGATATACTTATCATTCATTCAACAGGGAAAGTTCATTTCTCATCAACAATTTTATCTTTACCTAAGTCTAGTGCTACTACAATTACAAGCACACTCAATGAGCATAATTACTTAGGAAATGAACTCACTTCCTTAGCGCATTCCTTATCCATGTTGATCCTTCGGAAGAGAAGTCCCGAGCTCCTCGTTCCCTACATAAAAGAAATACCCAGGGTGAGTATTTCACCAAGGATCAACTAAAACTTCTATTTGCGTCAAAGTTCGGATGGAAAACAATTCCAACTCAAAATGGCCATAACTTGCTCATTTTAACTGGAATTGCGCATATAATATATCGATTTCTACCTATTCGACGAGAGCTATCTATTTCTAAGGTTATATTCATCAAACGAGATCGAAAAGGTGGCGATCAGAGGGGTGCAGTAGGTCTGCACGAATTTCCCCATTTCGCAAAACAAGTTCCAAATCCAAATCACACTTTATCCAAAAACTTTGATAGATACTTAGCTATCAATATACCTTGAAAAACTCCTTTAGATAATCATATAACTCATTCATCAAGTATGATTCATGGACGATAATTAATTATTTTATTATGGCCTTGATCATAGTCTTAGAAGTTTTGGAAAATGTAGTGTTAGTCTTTATTTTTGAGAAATGACCTCTTAGGTTTTATATCATTTTAAAGATTTTACTCCTTATATCTATCTTATGGTTTTTCCTTGTTCAAGATTTTATTTCCAAAAATCACTTCCATTATATTTAGCCTATGGTTTGAAAGTAGGCTCTTGAGTTGGTTTTCTAAGTTGAAAAACTTGTTTTACTTCTTTCAAAAAGAGTTTGTAAATTTCTTGGATGATTGTAAAGATCAACTTACTCATTTTTAAGTTTCCAAAATAAAATCCTTATTTTCATTTTGCTTCAATCTTGGGTAAAACCTTCTTATTTCTATATATTGAAAATATGAGTTTCATTCCTTTAAAATATCTTTTTAAGACCTCATTGGTTTTATTTTTGAAAAGATACTTATTTTATCAAATCATCTATTTCGAAACTAATTTTCGAAAACTCCTTTCTTGAAATGCCATGGTTTTATAGAAAATTATTGCTCTTGTCAAAACTAGTTTATTAATCCTTAAACTCTTTTGGAAAAACCAACCCTTTAATGACTTTGATAACAAAAATCCTTTCCTTTAGTTTTTCAAAGAACTTCTTTTATCAACTCTTGTAGCTAACTATTTTTCTTATATTCAAAATTTGTTTCATGATTTTAGTTACCATTGGTCATTATAATATTTTAACCATGAATCATTCAAGTTTATGAGCATAAGTAAATAAGCAAAAATAAAAGAGAGATATGAACAAGAACATATAACAATATACATATATATCAAGTATTGGGAGATCTAAGCTCCCGGGACAAAGAATAAATTCCGTCCCCAAAATATAAATAAAAGCAAGAAAGGAAAATTATTTTGACTTGATGAGACAAGTCTAAGACTAGAAAAGACTAGTCTTAAAATACTAAGAAAGCAAGTAAATAAATTGCATTCATAAAGTAAATAAATAACAAGATCAAAATATAAAACAAGTAATAAATGAGAAGGTATAAATATGCATGAAGGTAATTCCATGAACAAGAACCAAACATGATCTTAATGTGGTTGTCTTTAGTTTTTCAACCTAAGAAACAACATCAAAACCATATAAGGTTACTTGACATGGGAAAAAAAAATGAAATATGAGTTCTTCATTACCTAAATGGGTAAGAAGAAAAGAAGGATTGCTTTCTTGAAGGTTTTTGGTGGTTAGAAATGAGGCTTGAAAAGAAACTTATTTTGGTAGAAGAGAGAGAGTTCTTGTAAGAATATGGAGAGGAGTGTTTTGGAGAGAATTTTGCATAAATTCTCTACTTGAGAAAGGTGTGAAGAAATGAGAAGGGGAGAGGTGGTATTTATAGGAAAAGAGGAGAGGAAAAGAGTGATTTAAATAATTGAAAAAGAAAATAAAAAGAGGGAAGAGAGGAGTGATGGATGGCAACATGAAGGGGAGAGAGAAAAGTACAATTATGATTAATTTTTGTGTAAGAGAAGTGATATTTTGTAAGAAAGGTATGAGTAGATTTTTATGGGAAAAGAAAATGTGAATAGTGTGAATTGTGTCATTTGTAAGAGTGATTAGAAATAAAGTAGAGAGAGTGAATAGTGTAGAATAGTGTACTAGTGTACCTTGAATAGTGTAGAAGACAAATTAGTTACCGATAGTAATTAAAATACGAATGAAATCTATATCTGATATTTTTAGTTACCGAAAAATTATGAAACTGATATTTTTGGGAATCTTATGAAATTACGAGTCTAACGGTATCAATGGTATATTTTTGGTATTGAGTCCCGGGACACGCTTTTCGAAGTCTGTGTCCGAACGGATTCGAAATAGGCCAAAAACTTACCAATCTGATATTTTTAAGCGACCTTATACTATTACGAGCTATTCTACACCCTTAAACCATATCTCGGTTTCAGGGTTAAGAGCGGGATTGCCGGACTTAAACTACTACTTTCCACTAGGGTTTTGTTGACTTAGGTTCCCGGTTGACTTTCCGGTTTAGGTATTGCCAAATTGGAAACTGAGATTTTCTGTTTATACAACGTATTTAGTTTGAGAAATTTATTTTAAATTTTATTTTTCAAAGTATTTAATGTCTCTTACTGCTTTCGAAAATCTTGAATTGGATTATTATATCCGGAGTTTTATCGGTAATGGTTACTAGATATGATTTTCTTTAGTTTGAGTCAAATATCGATTTTTGGAATGATTTTGGGGAAATCTTGATTTTTATAATTTGCTTTGAAAAAGGATCTTCATAGTGTTTTGTTTTTGAAATTATTTTGCTTTGATTTAAGGTTTTATGAACAATTGGTTAACTTAAGGATTATTTAATTTGTTATTTTGTTTCTTGAATTCTTCCTTCTTAAGATTACGAGATTTCAATTTCTAACTCGTTCTATGATTCTTGGGAGTTTGATTTGATCGTTAGGGCTTTATTGTGATTTCCGTCTCTTAGGATTATTAGTCTGGTCGTTTGGGGAATTTCCAAAGTCTATATTTTATTATTGGCAGATAAAGTTTTCTTAATCGTGCCAAAGCCTAGTTATGGAATTGGCCTTTGGTGATTTCCTGATCCTTCAAATTGTCATGTTATGGATTAACTTGCTTTTTAGCAAATTATCACTGTGTTTTATTTTTATCCCGATTTTTATGAATTATAGATTAGGTAAGCAGTTTATCTTACGTAATGGTTTTTGGACTTAAGGACTTTTGTAGTCCTTATTTTATTTTTAGATTTTCTCAAGACTAATGAATTCTTACTTTCGTTTATATTTTAGGACTCGTTCGAAGTTCGGTTTTAATTTGGAGTCATTTTTAGAGTTTGTCTTCGATGTATATTTTATGATTAATTACTGAATTTTCTGGGGCTTACATGTCCGGCCTAGATTGATTGACCAAGGATGTCACTTCAACGTTCAATAAATCTTATAACTCGGATAAGTAAGTCCGAGGGATGCCCTTTTTAAGGGAATAACATCTGTTAACCTGAGTGACGAGCTTGGGATTATCGACTAAAAGTTTGCTACATGGGTTATAGGATCTATATATATATATATAATCAATTAAAGGAGAGAAAAATATATATAAAGGAGAGAAAATCAGGGATTGGTTGATGTCTATGCTTTCACTAAGGGATTAAACTCAATGATTGGTGGTAGTAATTAGTTTGAAAACTAATGATATAAGAGATGAAATATCTGAATTATTACTTGTGGTCATGTGTCTATTTTTATGTTAAAAATCTAACTTAAATAATGGGAGTAAAGATTGACTCATTATGATTAGCTTTGAAACTCTAGCCTAAGGAATAAAGCACTTAAGAGCAGATAAAATGAAATCCTTTAAACGCGCATTAGAATAGTAACACCATGAGTACTATATGTTTTTCAATTGTTTTATTAGCTTCTTGCTTGAGGACAAGTAAGGCTTAAGTGTGGGGATATTTGATAGGCATAATTTATCATCATTTTAAATGGCAAATTGAGTCTATTTTATGGTTTGTTGATGGGATTCTTAACAGATTAGGTACTTAATTAGTATATATATATATATATTTCAGGTCAATATTGAACACATTGGCAATATAAGGAAGAAAAGTGAGGAGAATCCAATCAAATTCAAGCAAAGGAGTAAGAAGCACAAAGGAAGTCTAGATGTACGCTATGCAATTGTCAAAATGGAGAAAATATGGAATCAGTGGCTAGTACGAAATCTTGTACGCCCGTATATGAAGCAATGAGGAGGGAAAATGAAGAAGATTCTGACTTGTACGCTCGTACACACTTGGCTGAAGAATAACTCCAGTACTTAGTACGCATTTGTGTACGCCCGTGCAAGATGCAAATTGTCAAAGAAATGTGCATTGTACGGTCGTGACTCTAGGAAATGTGTCATGAATATTTTCTTACGTGTTCTTGAAACAGTGTGACTGTTGAACATTAGAAAGAAAAGTCATTTGTTTTTAGGAAAAGTATTTTTAGACACCACACCCATTGGATATAAAAGGGGGGAATTCATTCTGAACAAGACAGAGAGGATTAAAAGGAGTTTTATTTGTTAGTCGAAGGGTAGTTGGGATTCCAAGAAGAAAAGAGAGATGATTGGATCCAAGTGGTCATGTGTGTACAAACATCTACATTATCATAATTCAAAATGGGTTTTCATTTCTTTTCTGATCTTACTCTTGTTGTATGTTTTATTCTGTTATCGTTATGTTTGTGTGAGTGAATAGTAATTAGGGTGTTACGAAGTCATATTAACATGAATTGTATATGTATTTGTCATTAATCTTTTTAATTAAGGATTTCTAGTGATGGGTCTTCAATATAGTTAGGAAATTGTAGTGCACAACATGATCCTACATCAGATATCAATGGAAAATGTTGAGAAACAATTCCATCGAGTAGATCTAAATCACTAGAACAAATTACTCCTGGTAATAGAGATATTATTAGGAAGTTTGCTGCATGTTTAAGGAGATTTAAAGATAATTAGAATACTCTAAAGCAATTCTGCTTTGTCCATCTATTTAAGAGAGATTTTAGTAGATGCAAATGGAATTAGAATTGGTTTATTATGAGAATAAGAACCATGAATTGAGAATCTCTGCAGATAAGTAATTAAAAGGATTAATTGTATTGTAGTTCATGTTAATATGATGGAGTAACCTTGTCTTATTATGATTTAAATTGTATTAGAGTTGTTTTCTACATAATATTTTGGTGAATCTGTATAATTAATATAGTTTAGTTGTTAATTATAGATTAAATTTAGATAATCCAATCTACTCGATCGCTAGATAATAAACAAGAGGGTGAGTAGTAGTACTTGTCAGGGCCTCGAGGAATACGACCCTATAAACCATTCATATACTACAATTGATAGGTACACTTGCCTATTGTTGATTTCATATTAGGAAGGGATTATTGGATATTAATTGTTAAACTCAGATCGGAACGAACTAGAAACGTCTCTTATATTAGGAGATTCATACTTGCACTTGTAGAGATTTCATATTCCTTACATCAACTCATGAAGAAAGGTGTTACATTTGAATGGGAGCAAGTCCATGAGGTTGCAATTCAAAGAATTAAGGGAATTCTCACTTCTTCTCACACCATGATTATGCTTGTGAAGGGAGTACTGATGATATTGTATCTTACTTCTACTAGCATTTCCATCGGAGTCTTACTTGCATAAGAAATAGATGGCCAAGAACGGCCGGTCTACTATTTGAGTCGTTCGCTTCAAGGAAGCAAGGTCAAATACCCAGCTTGCGAAAAGCATTGTCTCGCACTGGTGTTTGCCACCCAAAAGTTGTGTCACTAGTTTCTAGCGCACAAGGTCAACCTTGTTACCCGATTAGATCCTATCAAGTACTTATTGTCACCACCAACGTTATTTGGGCGGGTAGCGAAGTGGTTGTTGCTTCTCGGAGAGTTTGATATTACAATACAGGCTCCTAAAGCTATTAAGTCACAAGCCTTAGCTGACCTTTGGCTCATTTTCCGAATGAAAGTGAAGATGTGATCACAGATAGTATACCAGCGGAATTCCATGAGGACTCACTCATGATTGAAACAGAAGGAGAATGGTCACTCCAGTTTGATGGTTCATCGGGAAGTCAAGGTTGGGGAGCAGGAGTTGTATTAACATCACCCAATGGCCAAGAAATACCTTTGGCATTTAAACTTGACTTTCATTGCACTAATAATGAAGCTGAATACGAGGCATTGTTACTTGGGATCGTCTTTGCTTTAGAAGCTGGAGCAAACCATCTGTGTATTCGTGGTGATTCAAATTTGATCATTAAGCAAACTAATGGTGAATATGCCCTCAAGGAGCCAGCACTTGCGCCTTATAGGGCTGTAGTGCAAGCTCTAATTGGGAAGTTTGAAGTCGTAAGGTATGAACATACCAAGCGATCTACAAATCGTTATGCAGATGCATTGGCAACACTAGCATCTAAGATTCCGATGCATGCTTCAGATGAAAGCCTAGATGTTAAAGTTATCAAGAAAACCATTCCTTGCATAGCCTTGCAATTGTTAGAAGAAGATGAGGAAACAGGAGATGACTGGCGCGTTGGTATCAAGGCCCAATTGGCACAACCCAATGCGGCCTCCATAGTTACCTTGAAGAATTTTGTTCACATCAATGGCACCTTATACTTCAAAGGACCTGAGGGCGTTCTATCGTGATGCATCTGTGCGAAACAGGCTAGGTTAAAATTGGACAAGTATCATAAGATCTGGTGTGGGGGAAGAAGGACCTCCTTTGTATCGTCACATTCAACGTGCAGGGTATTACTGGCCCATAATGGCTAAGGATGCATCTCAGGTGCAAATGCATTGTCCTAAGTGCTCTGAGTTACCAGATGCAAAAGAATGTAATTTTGTCCCAAGTGCTGGAGATTGGCATCGTCCGTACATTGACTACTTGAAGAATAATGTGCTACCAACTAATAGTACGGATGCCAAATTAGTAAAAAGGAAGACGCGCAAGTACCTAATGCATGAAGATGAATTGTATAGAGTTTCATTTATGGGAAAGCCTCTCAGATGCATTGCATCTCCTGAAACGGAACAAATATTAACTGAGGTACATGCTGGAGAATGTGGTGAACACCAAGGTGCAGGAAGTTGTATTATCAATTACTTGACATGGGTACTATTGGCCAACCATGGAATCAGACAGTTCCAATTTTGTTAAACGATGTTCCTTGCCAAGAACATGGAGATGCGATCCACGCTCCTGCGGTCGCACTTCATAGTTTAACAACACCATGGCCTTTTCATACTTGGGCATTTGATCTAATCGGTCCTATTCACCCACTGTCTAAAGGATGTATTTGGATCCTAGCTGGAACCGAATGTTTTACTAAGTGGGTGGAGCTGTTCCTTTAAAGAAGGCGACGGGACCAACAGTTGCAAGCTTCATTAAGGAGAACATTATATGCAGATTTGGGATTCCGAAGCGCATTCTTTCAGATAATGGCACTCCTTTCATCAATTCGCATGTTCGACAATTGTTGGAATCATATAGTATTGATCATGTGAAGTCGACCCCTTATTACCCTAAGGGCAACGGCCAAACGGAAGCTACGAACAAGACTCTTTTGAAAGTTCTCAGTCGTATGGTACATGACAACCATAAAGAATGGCATGATAAGCTATCTTTAGCACTTTGGGCCTATAGGACTTCGAAGCGGCGACCAACACAAGCAACACCTTTTTCGCTAGTGTATGGTGCTGAAGCAATTGTGCCCATAGAGGTTCTGATCCCTTCAGCACGATTGGCGATCAATGCTGAGCTTGAGCCAGATGCTTTACGCACAATAGATTTGGAAGCCTTAGATGAAAGACGAGATATAGCCAAAAACAACTTGATCAACTACCAACACAAGCTTGGTATGGCCTATGACCGGTTGGTGAGGAAAAGGTCCTTCCAAGTGGGTGATGTTGTACTTCGTGCAGCCGAGCATGTGCCGAAGTATACCTGCGCCAAAGTTCACCAAAATGGGAAGGTCCTTTCATTATACATGAAGTCCATGATAGCGGGTATTGCAAGCTCCTCAATCCAAAGACTGATGCTATTATAGCTCCTATAAATTTTCAATATGTAAAGAAGTTTCATATGTAATAGCATGATCAGTGATGATGATAGCTTGAATAATATGAGCTTGCTTTCACATGATTATTTTATCAATCGGGTTGGTTATATGATTATATTTGTATGTTGTTGCTGCTTGGTAAGAGACTTGCCTCCTATGCGCGCGACATTTATTTATGTTACAACATGCAGCTTGTAATTGTTAAAATTTACTAAGCGAGTGGCATAATACATGCATATGAATTTTTTTTCCTAAGTACGTTATGTTAACCATCATATTTGATGGAATGGTCAAGTAGTGGGTAATACCCCCTTGACAATTCTTGTGAAATCAAGAAGTCTTTGCTCGCGAAAGAAATAATAATTTAAACGCGCAAAGTCATGACATATAATGTGCCGCTATATGAATCTTACATTCTTTAAAGCACACGAGTTCATCGTATTATGATACGATACCAAGTGAAGGGAACAAAACTAAGAAAAAGTAGCATTACGTGAAATATTGTGCATGAAACATGAAACAAAACAAAGACAAGGTTCATGAAGTTACATAACTTAACACAATCCTTGAAAAAGTATCATGATCAATGTAATAATCTATTCTGCGATAGAAGTAGTATCAAGACCCTCAAGAGAATTCTCCAATTCGAGTTTTGTCGCTTCAAGTTCAGCTTTGAGCCTCTCATAGCGTTGGATTAATGGTTGATGGTGCAACATTCTTTGTGCCTTGCTAGCAACACTCTCCAAGCTATCAATTTTAAACCCTAAAGCACGAGCACTATTAAAAGCTTGTACCAACAACTCTAAGTTAGCCGAAGAGAATGAATTCCATGGTCTACCTAGCAACGTAAGCCCGACCTAACATCACCACCATGGCATTTGTGACTTCGGAACCAGGACAAATTGATCCTGCCCAAAAATATTCATCACGTGCATGTAACCTTTTTAATGAGTCCAAGTAAATGGAGGGGACAATGAACTCATAAAAAGAAACAGTCTCCCCTGAAGTTATCACACATGAGCGTAGGTTTTCTTCTTCAACTTGCCCTGGTACTTCATTGCTTGGAAGAGCAAGAGGAGTATTCTGGCACATTGTGGGTTCAGAGATATTATTAGAAGGGATGTCATCAGTTTCCTCACCATGAATCTCTGCAGCCAACGCTTCTGCATATGCATTAATATCTTCCTCCTGTATGCTTTCATTTCCATGATCACTTCTGTCACTTCCAAAGTCGTCAGAACCTTGCTCCTCACCAGCCATGTCCTCATCATCATCATCATTAATCACTACAATAGATGTATTATCACCCCTTGCTTGCAATACTTTCCCAACACCATATCGATTGGGATAAGGGTGAATGTTTGGTGAAGAAGATTTAGATGAAGCAAATATTTCAGAAGTGCTGGTGTTTCCATCACGAGAAATATTTTTGTTAACCTCACTTTGGCTTGTGACGTGGCTTGTCCTCAACTAGTCCCGAAAAGGAAAGAAGAAGTGAAACCATGGTTAATGACATAGCAATAGTATGTAAGGAAACAATAATATAGTTAGTCACTACTCATACCTCATGAAAACATGAACGGTTAATATGTCTGATGACTTTGGTAGGAGATCGTGTTCTTTGATTTTGAACTTGATTGGAAACCTTCTTGTTTGAAAGTTGGAAATAAAACCCAAATTTATGGATAGAAGGTTCTGGAAGCATGTCTTCTACCTCAGAGTTAATATAGTTCTTGAACTCTTCCAAACAATGTTCAATAGGTCATCCATCTAGTAGAAATAACACCAACACGACTGCTAGAAGGGAAAAAGATTGGTCTGATGTTTGGGTAGATATATCTACAATTTTTCGAGTGAAGTTCCTTACAACACTCTTCAAAATCTTCAATGATCCTAATAGTACGAAGAATGCCTTTGATCAAATCCGAATTAATGGGCAATTCGATGAGGTAGATATGCTACAACACCATAGTCGAGGAACTCACTAGAAGCATCACACCAGTCATGGAGCGATGGGAGATTCCCGGGTGTACACCAAATGATGAATCCTACCTCAGCAGTGGAAAGACTTTCACGCTTATCTAACAGGTTCACTAGATCTTTAGAGCCTTGAGGATAGAAATTCAGATACCATTCATAACCCGCTAACTCCTTGGTATAAGGGCGGAAGATAAATTCTTGAACATTATCAATAACATCAATCAATGATCCCAATGGTCTCCTATTCACCCAAGCCCAAGCTCGGGGTTCAACAACGTTAGGTTTCTCCAATGGGGGATCATAGTATTTCTTATAGCGCTCAGCAAAAAGCAACTGCAAAAATGTCATATCCGCATAGCACATCACTACATATCGACCTTTCGAGTGCACTGAAGACTTGTGATAAAGATCTAGTCTTCGATACAAAGACCTCAAGTAGAATAGGCTTAGTGCAAAGCGTTCGCCACGTGATATGCGAATTGCTAGATGAAAGAAACGAGGGCTGATGCTGTTTTCAGGACCCCCATGAAATATAAATAATGAAAGCCATAAGGAGAGAAAGGCCACCAGCTCCTCCCTGAAATAATGAAACAATATGAATGAGTTAGGTTAAAGTTTCAAAGAAGATCATATAGAATGATAAATCAATGTAAAAGTACTTACTTGCTATTGTAGCCAAGACCATTGATATGTTTGCCACCTTTCTCCTGTTTGAAGAAATACTTGAACCGTGAAGCGAATGTAAGTTGTCTATGACTATCTACAGCAGCTTCCATGTGACACTCCAACGAGGCTATCAAATTTTCATCCTCTTCAGAAATTTCACCACTAATGATATCTGTCAACCCTAGATCATGTAGGCCTAAGAGCATACACATATCTTCTAAAGTAGGGGTAACCTCACCCCATGAAGTGATAAAACTGTGTGTCTGAATGCTCCAACGACAAATGATAGCTCGCCATGTTTCAATCTCTGTAGCACGAATGAAACTCAACTTGGAGGTGACCCATATCGAGTCATGTACCCCTGCTTGATGAAGGATGCTCCCATACTTCCCAACAATGTACTCTACCCATGAACCCCATACTTGCATGAATAGCTTAAGACTGGGAAATTGGCTCTTTGAATGGGGCAACTCCTTTCTCTGATTTCTGAATCATAATATCAAAGAGCTATCTATAAGTGCCCTATCTCCTGTGCGAGGCTCTTGACCTATGAAGCGCAATTTACCATCTATAGGTTGGCGTGGAAATAAATCTCGCTTGCAAATATCTGCCCAGAAGAAATCTTTTGAGATTGTTGTATCAACCCATTCATCTCGCGGTAACGGAACATCTGGCACATGGCCATCTACTTGTGTCAATACTTCATTCCTCTTAGCACTATTTGGCTTACTTTTCTTAGTCCTCCTAACCATTTTCAGAGATGAAACAATGTGTGTTGCTAAAGATATCAGTATGCGATCACTCAAGAAGTAGGAAGGAAATATGAAGATGACTCAGTACTCGTAATCTCAGTGCCTGCATTGCAAGAAAATAAAAGATGGGTTAGTTTCATAAAGCAAAAGGGTGGGCTATGAAATCACCAATACTCTACATGAAGAACTTACAAGAGACAAGAAAACATCACATGGCAGCAATCCAAATGCGACATATAGAAATGCATGAAAACAAACATGATCATCACAGTATGGCCACAACTACGATCCTATACTATACAAGAAAACAAAAATACCAAGAGCTTCGATACTTCATAATCTAAGGGCATCGTGAAGATAGGAAGAGTATTCATAAGATTATATACAATACATTTATTGATTCTATCATTAAGATATTGCTAGAAGAAAGTCATTATTATTTAAAAGGATACAAAAGCTGTGACTAAGGAACTCATGAAATTTAAATAAAGGAGATCTGCAATTTCTCAGCTGGATATATTTCTCAAGCTCAGTTTAGGGAGCTTTATGATGTGCTTGGCGAGATATCAAGAAATCATTCATGCATTAGAAGATGAAACAAGACAGCTCTAATACTATTTTGTAAATTGCGCACATCTCTCTCATATGAACTCCATTTAGGGTAATTCAAAATTCTTTGGAAAGCTAAGAGGGATATATAAAACTTTTATGTGTTGATTTTTCATGAATTTGCAACACATCAATACAGTTTTCATCATGAAGTCAGTACAAGTGTAGCGGTGACTTCAAAAAATTACAGATTTGAGATAGTTTTGTAAATTGCGCACATCTCTCTCATATGAACTCCGTTTAGGGTAATTCAAAACTCTTTGGAAAGATAAGAGGGATATCTAAAACTTTAATGTTTTGAGTTTTCATGAATTCGCAACACATCAATACAATTTTCATCATGAAATCACTACAAGAGCAGCGGTGACTTCAAAAAAATTGCAGATTTGAGATAGTTTTGTAAATTGCACACATATCTCTCATATGAACTCCGTTTAGGGTAATTCAAAATTATTTGGAAAGCTAAGAGGGATATATAAAACTTTCATGTTTTGAGTTTTCATAAATTCACAACACATCAATACAATTTTCATCATGAAGTCACTACAAGTGCAGCGGTGACTTCAAAAATTGCAGATTTGAGATAGTTTTGTAAATTGCGCACATCTCTCTCATATGAACTCCGTTTGAGGTAATTCAAAATTCCTTAGAAATCTAAGAGGGAGATCTAAAACTTTTGTGTTTTGAGTTTTGGTGGATTAAAACGAATCGATACAGTTTTCATTATAAATTTGCTGCATGACAGCAAAGATCCTTGATTTTGCAGATTTGACAAAGTTCACAAAATATGGATATCTCTCTCATGAGAACTCCTATTGAGGTGATTTAAAATGATATAGAAAGCTAAGGAAAGTATCTACAACTTTTATGTTTTGAGTCTTAAGAGATTCTAAGTGTACGATGGCCGTTTTTTTTAATGAATTTGCTGCATGCAAGTAGTGGTACCCGATCATGGCAGATTTGACAGATTTTGGTAGATCAAAGATATTTCTCTCATATGAGCTCATTTTGATATGATTCAAAGTCCTATGGAAAGAAGACAAAGTGATCTACAACTCTTATTATTTATTTATTTTTTTTTGAGTTTTGAGAAATTCACAAGGTTCTCTTTTGTCAGATTACTTTCACCAAAGAATCACCACTCTAATTTGCTAGCCTCACTCCTTGCATCATCAAGTCTGTAACTTCACTTGAAGGGAGAGCTCAGAATATACCAATAAACCAGTGCCATCTCAATCTCTTATTGTTACCTGATTAATGGCTATCCAACTATCTAACACAATTGCTGGTTGCCATGTCCCAGATTTTATTTCAAAGCTGTCACTGCCAGTATTTTCGTTCAAAATAATGGGACAAGAGGTATATTGTTGTAATAATCTGATCACATGGAAATATGAACTCCAACAGCCAGGCAAAAGCAGAATTGAACAAAAGAATGAGCTTTTACCTCATCTTATGATTAGATATAGATGGCATTTCCTACAATTATAATCAATTAGCATGACAAGATCTCCATAAATCAGAAACCTGAGCTAAGACTACTGGCGGATTTGTATGCTGGTCTATCTTTTAAACCCATTTCCAAGGCAGTCTTCCTGAAGAGCAAAGGAGGATTTTGCAAACCTATTGATTCACTAAACTGGTTAGCTAGCTCTACCAATGTTGTTTTGTTTCTCCCGATTTCTTTTATTGAGTTATAACACCCAAGCCAAGCATGATATGCTCCTTCTTTGATACTAGTATGAATTTTTGCCAGCGATCCATCTATCTCATAAGGTTCTCTTTCATCAGATTATTTTCAACAAATGATTACTTACATTGACCTTTCAAATCTTTAAGTCTTACTATTCATCGGCAAGACACTTCCCCATCAAAGAACTAATGTCATGTATCATCAGACTATAGTAAAGGCAGAAAAGGGCATCAATCCTGCAATCATTTAGTAGCCCTAGTACAAAGATGTAATTCTCAGGCATAAACGAAATGTTTGTAGTTCTAAAGCAATGAACATTCTAAAATTTGATCTTAAGCCATCAAAGTTAGTAGTTTAGCCAGATATAACCTAAACATGAAAAAAGATCCCAGCAATAGAAAAAAATCAGAACCGACCAATTGGTACTTTGTTCAGTATTCAATTTTTTATCCTTACAAATTGGAGCTTTATTGATATTCAAGAGCTTCAATAACAATCCAAAAGCATCAGTCAAATACACCATGTGACACCTCAATCTACAAAGCAACCAGAACGCTTTAAATATGAAGGAATGTTATGCTTCCAGGCAAAGGATATTTGCTTGAAAACTAGTTTTTCTCCCAATGTGCTGCTATTCAACACTAGATTGCTATTCAAATAATGTTTTATTCAACCTGTTTCCATTACAGCCTTCCAATTCACTTAAGTAGTACAACTTAGCTTTGGTTCGATCTAATAATAACAATCCAATTCTACTAGAAAAACCATAGGATAACCATTTCTACATCTAAGCAATCAACAAATAGCCGAGTTCTATTCTACCAAAAGAACATTACAGATATAATGAGGGCAGAATTTTATACCTTCAGTATTTTAAGTAGAGATGAGGAGAGACCCATTCGAGTAAAGCCACCATGGTCAGAAATGAATGCGATATTGTAGTAATTGATGAATAAAACTTGTAAATCATCCAAACCGCTACAACAAAGCACCCACACTGACAGAGCTCACTTGGACCAACTAGAAGCTCGATTGGAACTCACTATTGGAGCATTCCACCATCAAGCGATTAGTTTCTGAGCAAAGCTACTACAATGTGTGCTATGTCACAATGGCTAGACAGAAATGGTTACAATGAGAGCTAGAAAAAGATGAATGATGTTCCCAGATGAAAATGGACAGCCATAAGTGACACCAGTAAAGTTAGATTTTGAACACACAAACAAAATAAGAAAGGAATGAAGGCTGCACGACTTGGTTTCTAGTCCAAATCTGTGTTCCTGAAATCTATCTGGTAAGTTGTGGATTTCCTAAAATGCTAATGGTGATAGAATTTGAGTGCAATGAAGTGAAAAATAAAGGATAAGCAAAGAGAAAGAGGCATGGCAATAATTCCCTACTGACAATCAGCAGATACATGGCGATAATTGAGCTTCAATCTTATATGAAGGGAGAGATGGAATAATAAGGATACGAAGGAGAAAGCAGAGTTTCTTAAAAAATAATGAATGAAGAACTTAGCCAGGAGAAAGGAAATGGAGCTTTCTATGTAAAAATAAACATTCAAAATTAGAGGAGAAAGATGACAGAAAAAGTTGTTCCTAATCCACATATATGCCGTGGTCTGCTAAGGACGAATTGTACCATTTGTCCGTTCCTAATCCGCATATATGCCATGGTCTGCTAAGGACGAATTGTACCATTTGTCCGCTCCTAATCCGCAAATATGTTGTGGTCTGCTAAGGACGAATTGTACCATTTATCCGTTCCTAATCCGTAAATATGCCGTGGTCTGCTAAAGGACAAATGAATGATAGAAAAAGCTGTTCCTAATCCATAAATATGTTATTGTCTACCAAAGGACAATTTGTGCCTCTTGTCTTATTACCAAGCAGGCCCCTCTCGTGTTTAAGGAGACAAATGGTATAATGCTTGAACTAAAAGTGTGCTTCTACCGGATAAGGAGATTACAATAAGGTGTATATGAATTGT
Source organism: Combretum micranthum (assembly GCA_024138025.1). NCBI lineage: Eukaryota > Viridiplantae > Streptophyta > Magnoliopsida > Myrtales > Combretaceae > Combretum > Combretum micranthum. The sequence goes on along the minus strand of JAMXBD010001738.1, from coordinate 43,474 downwards.
GCGAATTGACCACCTACCTTCAGCACATACATGTTTTAATCAACTTGACCTGCTTGAGTATACTTCAAAGGAGCAGCTTCAAGATCAACTGCTTCTTGCAATTCATGAGGCTAGTGAAGGTTTTGGCTTTGATTAGGCAAAATTTAGTGTAATATTGTGTTGAACCATACAATGCCCAGCTGGTTCTCATTGTGTTGATGCTAAGCCTGCTGGGTTAGAGGCATTTGATTGGGATCATTATTTGATTGGAGAAGGCCTGATCTTACAAAAGTTACAGCCTCTGTCCTATGTGCCTTACACAAGAGCATCATCATTTTTTTTCTTTTTGGCTTTGGCTATTTACAACTTTGGTGACTCAAATTCTGACACGGGTGCTCACTCGACTGCTTTCTTTCCCACTCCTCCTCCCTATGGCGAGACCTTCTTCAAGAAGCCTTCTAAAAGATTGTCTGATGGCTGTCTCATAGTAGATATAATTGCTGAGAAATTGAGAGTGCCATACCCAGTGCGTCCTTGGACTCTTAAATTGAGCAACTTTTGCTACAATAGGATGTTCAATTTAACCTGGTCTTTTCATCCCTTTTGATCTTGGCATTCAGATTATCCAATTCACAGAATTCAGATCCCACACTTCTGAATCATCTCTTGGTGCTAATATTTTTTTTTTTCAAGTTTTGGATATGTCAGTGTTTTCTGTATGTTGGTTAGGATCATGATAATAATGTAGATATGTGCAGTATTAGTTAGAGAGATACGAGATTGCTATGTGAAAAAAAAATAGTCTACATATTACGAAAAAAAATGCACTTATATATGTGCTTATCTACCAAGAAGAGAAGATGTTGTTAGCAATTGCCATTACTAGCTATGGCTGCATTTACATATTTTGCCGTTTTGAAGGAGGCTAGATTTGTCAAGAAATGCATATGAGTTTTTTGTAAGATTTTTTAAACCAAAGGATCTGCTTGATCCACTTAGAAAAAATATTTGTGCAATATTCAATTGTAGCATAATGACACCGGAATGCTGATCCAGCATTCATCATTGGCTCACCTATACATGAAAGCCACTCCTCACATGAAATCTTGTTCGCTTGGAAGAACAGAGAACTCTGGTGAGAAACAGACGGCAGAATAGCTGATCCCTCATATCTGTTATATATATATATATATATATATTCCTTAAAATGGAAAGAGGCACCTTCCATCTCTGTGAGATATAACTCAAAATGGTTACAAGCTAAAGTGCATTGAGCTGTTAAGGTAGATGCTTTAGGGAAAATAATTGCGAAATAATTGCTTCCGGTGCAGATTCAAGCAATGATGCATTCAATAATTTGGCGTACATGCTGCCCTTCCATATTCACACAGACCACAATAATGAATGAAAAGGGGTACTGTATGACAAAGTAGCCTTATAAAGGCATTTCTTACATCATTGTCTGGATCACCAAGTTTTTCAAGGATTCTTTGCCCTATAAAATAGAAGTCCATGGGATGCAACAGTTTCACTTGTAAAAGGAGCTCCAAAATTGATGCAACATGTAATCTTACTTTCGATTCCCTATCAGATGTACCATCCAAAATGGAGAAATATATGAATATATTTTCCAAAAGAAGAAGAATATACAAATGATTCAAAGAAGAGAGAGTTTTTAGCTAAGTCCTTCACCACATCAAGAACTTGTTTGCAGAAACCTTGTACCCACTTTAAGGTAACTACTTCAATAGCAGTGGTAAGGAGACATGAAGAGCCATGACAAGCCGCTCACTGTATGAATATGTTTACCAGAATTAGATATACACATGTTTTTTTTTATTGTCAACTAGGACATGTAGGCTGTACAATTAGATTTGCCTTCTTGCATTTTTTGTCCTAATTCAGTCTAATAATTCCCAAGATGAACTTACACCCTTCTTCACCAACGAACTGATATACACAAATGAGTTAATTGGGAATATTCGCTCAGAAGAATCATTCCTGGGAACATTTAGACTCTTGCTATGCATGCTTTGGGTGCACAATTGGTTGCTTATATATCATCTCATGAGCAAGCACACTATCGAAGAAATGATATGTTTCCTACATGAGCTTGTAATCAGATTTGTTAATGAAACTCGGATGTTGTATAAAAGATTGAATCTATCTATGAACACTATTTAAATGTAGTTGAATTTAGACTCAGATTTGGCTCAACCATAATCAAATTAACTCAAGCTTGAACTACAGAAGCTCAATCAAGGCCTGCCTTGACACTCCAGACTTTGAGAATGAGCATTCTAGCTTTGCATAATCAAGTACTCAAATTGGCCACAATGGTAAGATCCTGCAACACAGCTTATTGGTAAAATAATCTGCTCAATTGCAAAAATGTACTTGACAGCAATGCGGCTATGCTGTAGCACACATGCGCCAATGGAGACCTTGTCTATTTATCAAAGGCTGAAATAATGCCTAAACCCCTCCGACATAGCCTGAAGGACTTTGGTCAGAGGGCAAAATGTAGACATATGGATTTCATTATAAAGGCTTTAAGGCTGATTTATTATTTGGATTTAACTCTCTGCGTTAAAGTGACAGGGCTTAAGAGTTAAGCTTAATTACATTGGGATGATCGTGGGAGTTTTGGCATGGTAGGCTTGGAGTAAGGCCCGTTCGAATTGGCCTACCCAATTCCAACCTTTCTCAAATTGGCTCACACACATTGTAAATGAAGGCTTTAATGGGCCTGGGTCCATAAGGGAGCCCATATTCATATCCATAATGAGGGGACTCATCCTAGTCGTTGGTCGTCGGTCTCATCTGACGGACGATATCGACAGCTAGATTCTCTATAAATACCTTGAGTCCATACCTCATTGGGACAAGTGAAATCTTGGACAAACGTCGTCGTGCTGTCAGATTTCCGCCTTGGTGAATCAAATACTTGATTTACTCAAGAACATACACAAATTCATAGTACTTAGTGAGGTTGATACTCTTTAGCTCCCTCATCTGTCACACGTGTGTTAGAGCCTATTGAGACTGCCTACTCCTCCTCCCTACACGATTCATTCCTGATCATCCTTGCACGTGTTGTTTCCCTAGATCACGTGAAGCGTGATAGTCATGCGGCACGCTGATGATCGTAGCATCCGGAATCATTTCCACACAGTATAAAATTGAAGGTTAAAGCATCCTCATTATCCCTTTTAAGTTGCAAAGTCAAATTAAAAACATAAAAAGTTTCATGATTATTTTCTCAATTTTATTTACTGTAGAAGTAATTATAAAGCTAAATAATACAATAACTTCTCCCCCCCTCCCCCCACCCCCAAAACCCTTTTAAGTTAAAATAAGTTAATTTATGAATTTGAATTTCACATCATTACCCATTTTCCTTGAATAACGTAGATTAAACAACAATTAATTTTGTTTGTGTGGAAACAAAATTTAAAAGCATGCTTATTTTACTACGTCCCGAAGGTACCCTATATGTGGCAGTCCATCGTACGCAATATTAAAACTTAGAAGTGATTTTCTTAGTCATACAAAGGCTTTCATATCATGCATAAGGCATAAAACACATCAAAGGAGACGCATCGGAGCAATGCAATTTACTTTAATAACAGTTGAATAACAAGATAGAGGAATACTTAATATTAAACACGAATAAGGTTAATTACAATTCTTAAGAGCATACCCCTATTAATGTCTTCAAGACTACACAATTACATTTCCTATAAGTTTCTAAAATATAAACATATCATATATAACTCATAATGAGATTACATAAAGGTAAATCCATCCTATGTTTCCACTCCTTCCACAATAGCTTAAAGTCGATTTCCTTAATATTTCGATCCTTGAGTGTACCGCAAACATACCTGTTTCAACAAAAGCCTATGGGAGTGTAAGCTTACAACGAGCTTAATGAGATATTCCCTTTAATTTGCACCGTAATTTCAAATAAGTTAATTTATTTTCATGCATATGATATGCAACAATCATATGATTACATAAATATATATGGTTATCCGGAGATTATATATAGAACGAATTTACCCCTCGATACTAAAGGTCAGGGAATGGTAATTGAAGGTCTTCACGATCTTCTACTGTTAGTCCTTGAGCACTCGACTCTCAATGATTGATCAGCGCAACTCATCTTTAGAATATATCTCCGGTATGCCTTAGTTTCCTAAAATGAGCATGGCTTCGGGCTGTCACGCCCCGAAGGGTACCCTAAACGTGGCAGTCCGCCATACACAATATTAAAGCCTAGGAATGACCACCTCAGTCACACCAAGGCTTCCATACTATGTACAAGGCGTCTAACACATGGAGGAGACACATCGGAGCGATGCATTTTATATCGATACAACTTGAGTAGTAATGTAAAGGAAATACAATTCACTATACTTCAAATTACAGTTCATCAAAATATTTCACTACATAAAACTATTACAAAGCAATTCACAAGACCTAGTTAATATCTTCAAGTATTCTTACTTCTTGCCGGAATCCCAAAGTCATACCCGGCTCTAGACATCACGATCCCCAGGTAGCATTCTTGAGTTAACCTGTTTAATCAAACATCTATTGGGGTATAAGCTACACTAGCTTAGTGAGAATTCCCTTAATTTTGAACCATAACAAGCAAGTTATAAATCATTCATATGCTATGCATAAATAAACACATGAGTAAACAATTATGTATGGGTATCCGGAACCCATACACAAATTCGCCCCCCATATCAAGGGTTAGGGATGGTATTGAAAGTCTACATGACCGCTGCTAGTCATCGAAGCCCTTCAGGCTCATAGCACTTGACTCGGCTAGGCTCACACATGGAATGCATCCCCCGTGCGTCTTAGTTCCATATAAATGAGCTCTGATACCGGGTCTCATTATCCAAACGAGTCATCGGACCATATCGATCGACCTGCGTAGGAGTAGCACGCTACCAAATGCAATATGTCCGATGTGATGCATGACCAGTTTGTTTTTGCTTAGGTCAAATTATTCATACATTTTTTAGAGTGACCAACCAACATCATACACATAAATAGAAATAATATGAACAGTGCAGTTATCCAATCAAATCATGGTTTCGATATACTTTAGTATTCTTTGGCATGCATACATCAAAGTCTCATCATCTATCCCATCCCCATTCATATCGGTTTTTATCTTGTTCCTATAATTCTAATGCAACTAGCTACAAGCACAAACAAGGCAACAAAATAAGAGGAAAACTCACTTGGCTATCGGATCACCGGTCTCTTAGTAAAAGTAATCAGGTGGTAGGGAATCGTCGATTTCGGGGTCACCTAAAAAGGAAGAAATACTCTAATAAGGATTTCATCATTTAACCAATCCAAACTATTTATCAAAACTAGAAAATTCGTAATTCTCGTCCTACGTGGGAATTCTAAATTAAAACGGCCATAACTTGGTTGTTTTAACTCGAAATTTAGCAAATTATATATCGATTTCTATCTACTTCGAAAGATCTATCTAATTTTAATATCATATTTAAGTTTTGAAAACTTTGAAGCTTCGAAAAGATCTGATCAGTAGCGAAAACAATTTTTGAAAATTGATTTTGTGAAAGTTCATGAAGTTTCTATTATCTAAAGCAAGTATTCATGCAATATGAACAAGTTACTATCATAAATGAACATATAATATATATATATATATACATATATACATGTTCTTGATGATATGTAATAAAAGAAATTTTTAGAAATTTTTTTTTTATAAGACTTTATGAAAAATCAACTTAGAAAGGTTAGTCTTGTATTCTTGACAATCCCCACTTGTTTTTAGAAAATTCATTGATAAAATTTATTTATTCTTGTAAAAATTAAGCCTCATTATGTATATTCCCTTAGGCCTTTGTTTTTCAATAAAAATCCCCATTTTACACTTTGTAAACATGTTTTTAAATATGGTTCATTCCAAAATCCGAATTTTGTAAACATTGTTTTTGTGGTGATTCCTTTAAGTAAACTCATTTGATACTTAGAAAATTAAGGCTCAACCATACCTAGTCACTAAGGACCTCATTTCTTTAGTAAAACTTTCATTTTGAGTTTGAAAAATAGGGGTTTTCATACCATTACTCCATTATTACGAATTTCTTAAAATGACAACAACTCAAATTTTCCTACTTTATTTCTACTCCTTATTCTACATGTTTTTCTTAGCAAATCTCATCTTAACTTATAAAAACCTTTATTTGATGATATCCATGACCCATACTCTTCATTTTTCAGACGAAACACAAGTTTTGGAGTTGATAAAAGGGTTTTTAAGGCATGGTCTTGAATCATCCGAATTTCACAAAGTTAGGATAAAACTCAAATTTTATATTTTGTAATCTCTTCCTATTTTGAAAATCTCTACTAGTAGATCTACCATTTACTTATAAAAACATCTCCTATTGATACCTATTCCATAAGCCTTTCATTTTTTAAACAAATAATTCATTTTGGTATTGAAAAATGGGTTTTCAAAATTAGTCTTGGTTGAGATCCGAATTTACAAATTTGTTTTTAGAAATATCTTTTGATAAAATCCATCTAAACTTATGAAAAATCATCCTTTAATATCTTATCTTAAAAGCCTTCCATATCTTGAATAAAAACTTCATTTTTGAGTTGGAAAACATGTTTTTAAGTTATACCTTTGTCTAGATTTGAAAATAGAATTTTGTTTTGAAAAATAATCTTTGAAAATCACCTTTGAATCATATAAAATGAAGTTTTGATGATATATATACATTAAGTCTTCATTATCTCAAGTACAAATTCCATTTTGACACATAGAAAGTGGTTTTTTAAAAATGGGTCTTACTTAGATACGAATATCACCATTTTTGTTTAAATTCAAAACCAAGATCTACACTTTCTATGAGCATAAATATAAAAGAAATCCATGGTAGTAAACTATAAACTCATAGATCCAAACTTTACTCATCAAGATCATTCATTTATGATATCTATTCCCTAAGCCCTTATTTTAAATGAAAAATACACATTTTGAAATTAAAAAATAGCTTTTCTAAATATGGTTCCTTTTTTATCTGAATTTTCAAAAATGATTTTGTTGAAAATAAAATAGATCTTGAGCTTTCTAAAACTTTCTTACTATCATCATGCTACTACAAGTTATTTAAGAAAATAAATCAAAAGTATAATGCATTTATGAACTTAAAACAACTAGATCTAGTTTACTCTACTGGTTATAAATGCATGAACACTATGATGGTTACGTGAATGATGAATATATGCACAAATCATTAGCAATAACAACATAACTTGAAAATAAACAAAGATAATTGCAAAATAACTTCAAATAACAAGATCTAAAACATTGTGATGGTAAAGATCTCATGTTCAAGTGTTTCCACATCCTAGCTTGAAACTCATGGGGATTTTATATGGAATCACACATGAATGAACTTGACATTACATGTTTTAAGATCATAAAGTATACATCTATTACCTATTAGAAGATTGGAACAAGAAACTTGAAGAAAAATATGTGAGTGTGTGTGTGCATGTGGGTTACGGTTTTGGTAAGAGAAGAGGAGAGAGTTTTTGCAAAATTTTTCTAAAGTGAGATATAAGAAAGAAAGAAAGTGAGAAGAAGTTAGCATAAAGGAGTTTATATAGCAGAATGGATTAGGGTTTGCTTTGATTAAACAAAAGAAAATAAAACAAATTGGAGAGAGGGAAAGAGGGAGAGGGTAGCGTTGGCTTGGAGAGAGAGAGAGAAAAAATGAGTTGTGTTGTGTAAGTTTTGAAATTAATTAAGTAATTTAAGTAATAAAGTTATATTGGAAAGGTAAATTATAAGAAAAATGATGTAATCGTAAGAGTAGGGTGTAAGGATGTAAGAAATAGGTTATGGGTCGTTATACTTGTGAATAGTATAGAAGAATTCGAAAAGTAGATTAGACATTTAAAGTACTGGTAGTAATGAAAATACAATAAAAAGGTTATAACTGTAACTTTTATAATCCAAAAAATTATATAATTGATATATTTGGAAATCTTATAAAATTATAAGTATAACGGTACTAATATCGTGTATTTAATATTTTGAGCCTCGGGCACGCTTTTTTAAGTCTGTACCCGATCGGGTTAGAAATAAATCGAAAATTCGCTAATCTTATCTTTTAAAGAATCTTAGTATTATTACGAACCATACTACACCTTTTACTCATATTCCGACTCCTTGGTTTAGGAATACGGAATTGCCAATCTAAACTACTAGGGTTTCCCGAAAATCGTTGACTTAGGTTTTCCGGTTGACCTTCCGGTTTAGGTTTTGAACTTAATATCACCCTAAAAATTAAGGGTTTACATGAACTACTATATTCCACTTAGGGTTTCAGGTGATTTTTAATTTAGATCTTTGCCAAATTAGAAATTGAGGGTTTGCGTTTATACATCACGTTTAGTTTGGGAAATATATTTAAATTTTTATTTTTGTAAGTGTTAAATATCTCTTAACATTTTCGGAATTCTTGAATTGAGTTTTATTTCTGAAGGTTTATCGTTATTTAATTTTTAATAATTTTTTTTAGGTTCTATATTACCCGATTTTATAAGTCAGGGTTACGTATAGAATTTGTCATATGTAGTGGTTTCGAATTTGAAGACTATTGAGTTTTTATTTTATTTTTAAGGAATCTCATTTTCTCAAGATTAAGAAATTTCTGGATTCATTCGTGATTTAGGACTAGTTGAAGTTCGATTTTAATTTGGAGTCATTTTTAGAGTTTATTTTGGAATTATTTTCTAAAATTTTCCGGAGCTTACACAGACTATCTTGGCTCGGAACTTTCAATTCTTCACGTAGGAGTAGCAACTTTCGACATATGACTCAACGGATACAATGCATGTACATTTAATCTACACCGAAGTTGAGTATGATTAAGGTATACTTAAGGGTGATCAAACAATCATCATACACACATAAGTAATATGTAATATTAATGATATACGTACACAATAATTTATGGGTTTCGATATGCTTAGCATTATTGTCATACATACATAAAAAGTATACACATATAAACCCATACCCATACATTTTATCTTGTATATATAGATCTAATACAAATATCTACAAGCACAGGCAATGTAACAAAATTAAGAGGGAAAACTCACTCATCCATATCGCAGTCTTTTTAGTCGTGGTAATTCTCAAAAAGGGAAATCATGTATTCTTCATCACCTAGATAAAATAAATACCCGAGATGAGTATTTCATAGGAGTTCTACTTAAATTTTCTAATTCTATTTGGTTATTTAGTTAAAATTCGGATTATATGAAATCCCAACTTAAAATGGTCATAACTTACTCATTTTAACTCGAAACTTCACATATAAGATGTCATTAGCTACCTATTCAAAGATATCTATCTATTTCTAAGGTTATTTTTAACATTTGAAGTCATTTGGGTTGGAAAATGGATCGGCATAGCTCTAGTATGAAAATTTCAGCCATAATTTGTAATTTTTCTCAATTTTATTTCATCCAAAATTCTACAGTAAACACATAAATATCTATATAGTTAAAAAATCCTTTTAATGTATACATAGACTCGTATTATATGCATGATTCTAGTGATGTTGTCTTAGAAATAAAATCTGTAAACATTTTTTTTTTTTTTAATGAAAGATAGAGTTTAGTGAAGTGTCATTCTTTAAGTTATGATTTAAATTGCTATTTTATAAATATATAATTCCATTAGCAAGAAAAATCATAATTCAATATATGTATTTTTTAAAAGTCTTATATTTATTCATAATTTCTTACTTAATAGTTTATTTTATATAACATGGTTTTGTGACAAAAACCCAAGTATAGTTTTCTTTAAAGAATATCTTAAGTTTGATTCTTTTAACGAAATTCTAATTCCTAGATTTGTAAATGTAAAACGCAATTAAAGAAATTCATGTTTTCATATTTAGGCCCCGTTTGTTTCAAGACAAATATTTTCTGGAAAACAATTTCCTTTGTTTGTTAAGCGGAAAAGAGCACTTTAAGTAGAAAACATTTTCTCTTGTAAGGGAAAATAATTTCCATTAAAGAGTAAATCTTAGTCATTTTAAGGAAAACAACTTACTCTTTTCAAAACGGAAAGTCATTTTCCGAATTAGCTTTTGTAAGTACTCAAACTCTAGCAGTGAAATATTTAGTAATTTTTTTATCATAATTAACCAATAAATTATATTTTAAACATGAAAATAATTTAATGAAAAAAGAAAAATAAAAAATCATTAAAAAGTTATAAATATGAATTGATGGTTTGTAAATAAATAATATATATTTTATATTTTAACTTTTAATTCAAATTATTTGGCATAATATACTTATATAATAACATGCTAATAATAAATTATTTACATAAGCTATTGTGTTACATAATATTAGTTAGTCAAACACCAGATAATTTTTCGATATATTTCTGTACATGTATCCAACACATGAAAAACATATTATTTTCAGGAAAACATTTTTATGTAAAAGACTTTTCCAAATACAAAACATTTTCCTTGAAACAAAGGGGCCTTAGTTTGAGTTTATGAATATTTTATTTTTACACTAAACTTTTTTTAACTAATTATTTTCCGAAACATGAACCTTTTATGTGGTTCTAAGGAAAAATCATCCTAAGTTGTATAAAAATGTTTTAAGTTTTAGCTTATGAGAAAAATTAAAGGAATAGCTTGTTTTAAATTCTCACTCTCATAATAACTCTTTTCTAAATCCATAATTTTTCAATACGTGGACCTTTGTTGGAAAAATCTTATTATTTATATTTCCTTAATTTCATAAAACAAAATTGATTTTTACTTCATAAAACTTAGTTCCTTAAGTTATACACTGATTTATTCCTAAGTGGATTTTTAACTAGTGAATTGATTTTAAACTTGACTTAGAAAAATTGATTGATTTTTAGTGTTTGTTAAAGCGTTGGTAATAATCTTATAAATAAGTTTTTAAGAAAAAATTATATATATAAAAAAACTATCAACCTTAAGGTTTTAGATGAAAATTTTATTTTGGTAGTTTGAAAAGATATTAGAGATCTATTTAGTTAAATTTTAAAAAAGGTCATAATAACAACACTAAAAATCTATGATGAGCTTGTCTAAAACTTTTGAAAAGAATTGTGTCAAATATAGATCTAAGTTTTAATGAGAAATTTTTCATAAGTAACAAATATCATTTTATTATACAGAGTTTTAATTCTTATTTTCTCTATTAAAGCAAGAAACCCTTTTATTTTATTTAGACAACAACAAGATGACCATGTATGAATATGAACTTATAGTTAAGTACCATGAACAAAATAATTCATATAAAAGATAAAAGACATAGAAATTAGATAAGCACATAATAAAAGTCAAGTATTAGTAAGTCTTAACTTGTATCAAGACTTCATGAACTTAAACATGGCCAAGTCCTTTAAGAATATAAGAAAACCATGGAAGTCTTAGATTTATTTCAAAGCTCCCCAGACTTAGATTATGGACAAGTCCAAAAGAAAGAAGAAAATTATTTTGACTTGATGAGGACGAGTCTAAGACTAGAAAAACTAGTCTTAATATAATAGCATGAAATAAATCAATTGCAAAAGTATAAATAAATAAAAGTTGTGTTAGTGAGCTTATATGCTCTAAGGAATATATATACATAAATATATTTAGTAATATATAGAAGCTAGATTAGAGCAATAAGAACAATATAACAACAATAACATAATAACATAATGAAATTTTGTGTATGAACAAGAAGAAAATATGAATATAGTGTTGCTTCCATAATATTTATAGGTTTAGAAAACACACATCATGGTCATGTTAAGTTACATGACATAAAGAAGAAATTTTGAGAATTTTTACCTAAGGTTAATGGAGGATTTGAAGGTGGAAGAAAAAAATGGATAATGTGTTTGATATTTTTCTTAAAAAGAAGTTGATGGTAGAGAGTATTTGAGAGAGAGTTTTTAGAGAGAAAAATTTGGTAAAGTTTTGGTATGTTTTATGAGATGTGTGAAAGAAGTGGAGAGAAATTGGGTACTTTTAGATTAATATGAAGGGAAATTAGATTTAATAAAATAAACTGAAAAAGAAAAAATAGAAAGAAGAGGAAAGAGGGGGCACCGGTTTTGGCATTAGGGAGAAGGAATAATTTATTTATTTTTTTTGTTTTGTAATGAAAAGTAATAATATATAAGATATGAAAGATGTAAAGTAGTATTAAAAATGTAAATTGTAAGAAAGTAGATGTATAGGTAGTAAGAGTAGGTAGTAAAGAAAAGTAGAAATAGATGAATAGTAGTGAATAGTAGAATTAGTACAATGAATAGTAGACTAGATAAATAAAATATCGGTAATAATAAAAATATGCATAAACGGGCTATATTATATATTTTTAGATTCCGAAAAATTCTAAAACTGATATTTATGATATTTTTAGAATCCTCATATTACTAAGAGGCTAATGGTTTTATCGGAATATTTTTACTGTTCGATGCATCGGGATATGATTTTCGAAATATGTTCTCGTTCGGGTTCAAAACGAACTAAATTTAGACGAATATGATATTTTTAAGCTTCACTATGTTATTACAGACTATAACCTATTATAACTTAATTTTATTATCTAAAGGTTTAGTGCGCAGGATTACCGAATCTAAATTCACTAGAGTTTTTTATTGCTCTAGGTTGACTTTAAGGTTCAGTTTGACTTCCGACTTTTTGATTTATTTACAGGATCATAAAATTTTAGGTTTTTTTACCGTGTTATATTTTTTGTTCAAAATTTATGTTTTACTTTATTTTTATTATTTATTTAATATTTTTCAGTTTCTGTCACGCCCCAAAGGGTACCCTAAACATGGCAGTTCGCCACACTCAATATTAAAGCTTAAGTATGACAACCTTAGCCATTCCCAAAAGCTCTTATATTAAGTGTAAGGCGTACTTTCACAACTTTAGAGGGCCATATATGGAATTACGAAGTTTAAGAAGATATGAATAACATATTTAAGAAAGGAGGATTCATAATAATCATTTATTCATATCAATCATTTTACAAACTTAGGGACATTTCCCTTTGATCACTAATATATTACATGATATTTGTACATTAATACTAATGCTACACTTTATCTATATTTCTAGTATCCAATAAGAAATTACCTACCCGCAGGGTCCTCATGGCCTTAACCATAAGTAAGAAAACTGCAAAAGATATCTATTGGGGTATAAGCTAATAGGCTTAGTGAGAATTATTTCCATAAATAACTTCTTGTAACAAGATTTCAAACAAGTTGATTAAACAAACAAATGTAATGCAACAAGCATGTGGGCAAAACAAGCATATAGTTTTCCGGGAACTATATGTTGAATGGATTTGCGCCCTCCATTTGAGGTTTGGTGATACATAAGCTCAATTCAAGTAATTTTAGTTAAAAAGTTTTCATGCTTGTGAGCACTCATCGCCAAGCATTCCGAATCTACTTGATTGACCTTACTTTCGGATCTTCCGCCAAGCATTTCCCTTAAGCCGCCAAGCAATCGCTTTCGGATCTCTCGCCAAGTGTTGCTTTCGACATGAGCTTACTATCCTTCTCACCCAAGAATAATAACCCAAAATGCAACGTGACTCACTTCGTGGTATGCATGAATTCATTTATTTATAAAGTCATAGCATAATTAATTTTTTTTTAAAGCAATTAAGGAATTTCACACAAATCAATATTATACTAAAACAATCATTTAAAACAATTCCAGCTTCGATATTCTTAACAATTCCTTCAAAGAATTATTTTACATACACATCGGTTTTTTCTTTTCCTAACTCTAATGCAACTAATTTACAAGCACAACAAGTATAGCATTTAATGGAAATAAACTCACGATGCCATGTCGTCTATTCCTCTAAGCGGATGAGTCGTTCACACACTCCATTTAATCGTAATAATCCTCGGGGTAAAAGAATCCTTCCTCGGGGTCACCTAGCCAAAGAAAATACCCACAATGAGTATTCCTTGATGATTTTCTTGAAATTTGACAAAACAATGTCTTATGTTTTTCATAGAAATCATTCATTCATAAAAGTTTATTTTTTTGATAAAACAAAGTGGAGCAATATGTGACTTAAGAACTTTTTATAGTAAAGTAGTTTCTAAAATCTTAATAGTTGCTTCTTGTAACTTGAAAAGAGAAACTTTATTTTTGTTTTTCAAACCATAGATTTCCTTCTTTACATAAACTTATTTCTAATGTGTTAAAATCTTCTTTTTGTCAATTTATTTTTAGAACTTGAAATTTTTGGACAACAATATAAATGAACATGAGTTATGAGAATAATAGTAAACAAAATAACATAAAACATAAATAATAAAGTCAAGTATTGGAGTCTTAGCTTTTTCAAGGCTCCCGGGACTAAGAAGTAGACTAGTCCCAAAATAAAATAAAATGTAAGAAAGAAAAACTTGTTTTGACTTGATGAGGACAAGTCTAAGACTAGAGACTAGTCTTAATTTAACAAGAATAAATAAATAAATTGCTTTGCATGAAATAAATAAATTGCAAGTGAGCTTATATACTCTAAAGAATATGTATATATATATATATAGATAATAATATATTAACAATAATAAAACAACATAAACATAAATGGATTGGTATGAAAAAGAACAATACATGAACATAATGTAGTTTTCATAACTTGTAGTCTTTGGAAACTCACACTATGGTCATGTAAAGTTACATGACATGAAAAAGAAGAAAGAAATATGAAGTGGTTACCTAAAGAAGACTTTAGTATGGTTATGGGGTTATGGGTTTTAGTTGTTGGTAGAAGTTGTTGTAGAAATATTTTGAGAGAGTTTTGGAATGATATTTTGAGAGAGTTTTGAGAGGAGAAATTGAGAGAGTTTTGGTAAGAATTTGTGGGTAGTGAATGTGTGAAAGAAGTAAAAGATAGGAGGGTATTTATAGGAAATTGATGAGTGATTTTTGTGTGATTAAAATAAGAAGAATTGAAACAAAATTAAGGGGTGTAGAGGGGGGGGGCACCGATCATGAGTGATGTGAGGGAGAGAGATTTTTTTTTTTTTTGGTTAAATAAAAGATGTAATGTGTAAGGTAGATGTGAAATAAAGCTATGGGAAAGTTAAAAAGTAAAGATTATAGGTTATGTAGTGTGTAAGAATAGGTGTAAGAAAAAGTCGAGATAAAAGAATAGTGTAGAATAGTAATGAATAGTGTAATGTGAGATAGATATGACTAATAAAGTACTGGTAGTAAGAAAATACGCGTATAATAGCTATATTTGTTATTTTTAGCTATTGAAAAATTTTGAAATTGATATTTTTGAAAACCTTATATTTTTATAAGTCTAACGGTGTATTCCGAATATTTTTACTATTCTAGGCTTCTAGACACACTTTTCGAGAACCGTGTCCGATCGGGGTCAAAAGACACCCGAAATTCGTAAAACTAATATTTTTATAAAACCTATGGTTATTACGAACTATTCTAGCTATTATCCCAACTTCGTTTTCCAAGGCCAAAGAAAACGGCAATGCTAGATTTACTTGGATACGATAAACTAGGGTTTTGTTAACCTTTTAGGGTTTCGTTTGACTTCCAGTTGAGGGTTTTATGTTAAACCGATTCCAAAAATTTTGGGGGTTTATAGTTTCAGAAATTGTTTAATTGAGTTTAGGGTTATGGGTTGACTTTGTTTGACTTTTGGTGGTAACCGAAATTTTTTATTTTAAAATTCATCAAAGGATTTAAGGTTTTAGTGTTTTATCATTGAGTGTTATTTGGATATATTGTCTTGATTTATGTGTTAGGGATTAGATAGATGATTTGATTGGTGTATGGATGTTGAATCAAACGATTGTTAGATTTTCCATTTTGTTTTGAGGGTTCTGTTTTTCTCAAGGTTGAGAATTTTCTTATTTGATCTTATTTAGAATTCGGTTTTAACTTAAGTTGGTTTTCAAGGTTTTGGTTTCAGTATTTAACCATAGGATTATTTTCTAAGAGGTATGAAAAATTCAAGGGTTTACATATTTTCTTAGCTACCTTTTATCTTACCTCTAACAAAATTTACTATGTGTCCTTACTCTTAAAGGAAATATAAGGCCCATATAACGCCTTAAACTAAGAGTATTAATAGCCCATCCTGTGTTCTCACTAAATATGGACACACTAAGGCTCGAATTCTACTAAACCACAATTAAAACATAGATAACTCCAATAATTAATAGAAACTTCTAAAACATTAATGTCATAAATATAAACATCTAAATAACTCAGTTGGCATAAACTAAGCGCCAACATGGATCAAACTTAAAAACATAATATGAAAAGGGTCTCAAAAATTCAAGAATCATAAAAACTATTTAAAACTTCATATTAAGTCCTCAATTCTAGTTATCTCCAATTCAAATCATCTAATAATCAGCTGGAAAATCGGCTCTGCTATCATCGTCCCGCATAATCCACATATACATCATAATTAAACAAATAAAAAACAACTGGATCTTTACCTGTTCCTGAAAAATAAAAAGGAATGAGCCCAAAGGCCCAATATGTCAAACTACAACCACATGCGTATGAACAAACAACATACAGATTCACATGTAATCATAGTAATAAATGCAACAACTACAATTTATCTTTTTTAGTTGGAAACAACCAACACAGTTTAGAATTATTTGCAACTAGCCCTAAACCCGGAGTAACTCATGACTCTATAAAACAAAAATACATATGTACTTAAATATTTGTATATGTAATGGTGTCGGGTACTCCCCAAATACCCTAGATACCATACTCGTACCACTACTAAACTATTGAAATAATCTCTATATACAACTCCACTTGAGATAACACTACACATAGATCATTAGGGCATTATTTTAATAACACCAATACTCTTGATCCACCAGACTCAGCCAAACACAAGAAAAAACCAATTTAAAGTCGGATATCATTAAGTTCATTTGCAGTCTCTAAGCTTACATTCACAAACAACAACCAAAGTTAGGACATATCTAATACAACATTTGGAACGGTTAACTTAACTTCACCTAAGACACTTAATCACAAGCAAACACTAATTCAAAACTTATTTTCAAAAGAAAAAACTTTACTTCTTTAGTTATCTAATCTCCTAAACTATTAAAAACTACAACTATTATAGGTCTAGATATGCTTTATTACTTAGATTTAGAAGATATTAAGCTAAGGATTAAGGTGTTTAGGATAATCAAAACAAGGTTTCAAAGAAGGCTACACAATCCTCTTGTTGGTTACGCCCATGATAGAGGGAGTAATAGCTTCAGAAAGGAAAGAAAAGATGATACACTCTTGCTACACCCATTATGGGGGTGTGACCTCCATAGCGCCTGTGATGGGAGTAGTGATAGCTATCACGACCTTCATCATGGCCGTGATCAACTTGGATTTGTGATACCCGAAAATATCACGGTCATGACTCCTATACGCACATTTGTTTAATCCAAAACGTTAAAAACTTCAAAAGAAAACCTTTTTCTTGATTTTATCACAAACTATACTTATCAAAGTAAGAACATTGTTATGACCACATTACCTGAAAAACAAACCACGTTCCCTTTTTCTTCCGCAAACAATTACCGTCACCAAAACAAAAAAGTTAGAGTTTTTCTTGTGATCTCTCTCCCCAAACATTAGCACCTGAATTTCATAGTCTCTTAATGATCCTTCAAAGGAGATTTTTTTTTAAGAGAGGTAGATTTAGGGTTTTGCTCCTTGTGAAACTGTTTAGAGAAAATACATATGTTTTAGATAAGGGAGAAAATGAGGTATATTTATTATTATTATTATATATGAGTGGACTATTTTGCCTTCTTATTTAATGATATATGACACCCTTGCCCTTCCTTATAGTTTATTTTATTTTATATTACATCTCTTCCCTCTTATTGTCCTCATTTCCTCCTCTAGCTCCTAAGTAGCTTCTCGTTCAAATTGATTTGTCCATTGCACTTTTACATATTTGATCACTTGCCTTCTTAAAATTTGCTCTTTAGTATCAACAATCCTTACTAGTTTTTCCATTGTAGTGAGGTTTAATTGTACTTTCAATGGTTCCCATGCTACTATCTACTTAAGATCTTTCACATAACTCCTTAACATAGAAATATGGAATACATTATATACTCCATCCAAACTAGGCGGCAACACTAATCTATAAGCCACATTGCTTATTCGCTCCAAGACTTCAAAGGGCTACACATACCTACGGTTTTACTTGCCCCTCAAACCAAACCTGACGATACCTTTAGCACGTGAGATCTTAAGTAGGACACATTCTCCTACTTGAAACTCGAAAAGTATCCTCCTCTTATCTACATAACTTTTTCTAACAACTTTGAGCTATTTGTAACTTCTGTCTAATCGCTTGGACCTTATCAATAGCACCCTGTACTAGTTCTAGTCCCATTATCTATTTGTCACCTACTTTATCCTAATTTATCAACAACCTACACTTCTACCATACAAGACTTCATATGGTGGCATTGTCACGCCCCATAGGGTACCCTAAACGTAACAGTCCGCCACATGCCATATAAGATTCCGAATTACCACCTTAGTCTTTCGGGAGTCTCACATAGATGTAAGGCGTACCTTTACACAATAGAGTACAAGTCCGAATGGAGATAAAAGCTTAATTTGGCATGCATGGGCAATAGGATATAATTCATGAACATAAAAGAATATTACATAATTCTAAGGGGCTTTCCCCTCAAAAGAATATTTAGCGGTCCATTACAGTCATCCAAGTCTTAGAAGTTTTCTATGGAAGTCTAATACAAAAATATAACTTCTAGGGAAAATCCTAGCTTCGGTACCTGTTCAGGGGTCTCTTCGCCTAAGCCATAAATGCGTAAGCTGCAAAAGGAATGGTCTGTAGGGATGTAAGCTAACTAGCTTAGTGAGTGTAATCTCCCACAAAAACATTTATATCACAACAATTCAACCAAGTTATTAATCAAGAAGTGTATGCATCAAACACATGAGTTCAACATACATATGACCAACGGAAATCATATGTGGATGGAATTGTGCCCTCCATCCCGGGTTAGCAGATTAACGAATCCTGCGGTACGACAATATCCCGTTTATGGCTCACGGCTAACCTACGATTATTCGATGTCGTTTATGGTTCACGACTAACCTACGATTATTCGATGTCGTTTATGGTTCACGACTAACCTACGATTATTCGATGTCGTTTATGGTTCACGACTAACCTACAAATGCTCATGCTCCATCCCCTTGTGATATGCACATGTCAATTTATCATTTACTCAAGTAGTTGATTAAGCCAATTTACTTAGGCGATCAATCAATTTATCAGACAATCCATCATAGCTAACTATACAATCAAAGTTTATCACCCGGTTTCGATATTCTTAATTTGTTTCTATCATCAACAATCATATAATTTCCCAATAATCCCCATTATTCATATTCCATTCAATTGACCTACATTCTAGTGCACTACTTTACAAGCACATACAATAAATGAATTGGGAAGAAAAACTCACTCCGCCATCGGTACTCCGGTCTTCTAGTAGTAATAGTCCGGAGGTAACTCGTCCCCGTCCACGGGTTCACCTATTCATATAAGAAATTACCCTAATAAGTATTCTATCATCTTAGGACACTAAAACTCTAAGGAAACTTAGTGAAATCGGAATTCGCGTCATTTCCGAAGTTCCGTTTTAAAATGGCCATAACTTGGTCGTTTTAAGTCGGAATTTCGCAAATTATATACCGATTCCTATCTACTTCGGAAGAGCTTTCCAAATATGAAGTTTAAATCAAGTTTTGAAAATATCTAAGCCTCGGAATTGAGGGATCAGATCTGTACAGCGGGTTCCTTGATTCCAAAAATGCGGTTTTGATGAATGCATTTGAGATTCCTAAGTATAAAATGATATGTAAATGCAATGGTAATGATTTTCCCTATCATGAATGTCATGATGTGAACTTTAATGAGTCTATGTTCTACGATTTTTTTGGATTTAAAGAACTTACAATAACTTTCTTAGAAACCATTTCTACTAAAAGTAGTAAGTGAGTTTACTACATTTGACCACATCTACATTTTACATGGATTTCCTTTAGAAAAACTCTACTTTATTTAAAGAAATTTTTATCCTTATATTAGTTATATCCTAAGGCCTTTATTTCTCTAATAAAATCTACATTTATGAACTTTTAAGTGGGTCTTTTACTATGGGGTTTCCAAAAATCCGAATTTACAAAAGTTCATTTTCAAGTTGATTCCTTTAGGAAAAATATATTTTATACTTGAAACTTTAAGTATCTATTATACCTATATCCTAAGGACTTCATTTATTTGAGAAAATATCATTTTTGAAGTTGGAAAAATAGTGTTTTCTAACCCTTCATCCATTATTACGAATTTGGTTTTTCATAACTTTTAACTCAAAACTCCTATGGACTTCATCTCTTGTTTTCAACATTTTCTTTAGTAAAAACTCCTTTAGACTCATGAAAAATACCACTAATCATTATCTATTACCCATAGGCTTTATTTCTCTTATAAAATATAAGTTTAGAAGTTGTTAAAAGTGTTTTGACCTTGGTTTTCAAAGTCATCCGAATTTTCAAAAGTCTTTTTCTTGTAAAGTACTTTTCTTTTTGACTTCATGGACCCATATATATATAGATCTATACACTAGAAAGTCATTTACTAAAGACAAAAGTGTTAAAGACTATTTATGCACATATGAACAAAATAATAATGAAACTATAAATGTCTACATGATCATGAGTACAAGATGATGGATCTACTTTATCAAAAGCTTAAATGTTTTAAAAACATAAAAACCATATTTTTATAAAAGATCCTTTGTTTAAAAGACTTTTTGATGGATAAAAGTAAAGCTTTTGGTATAGAAACTCCTTTAAAAGATAGATCTACTTGTAATGGTTCGGGATTTTTGTTTAGATATCTCATTGTTCCTACTAAAAGATCATGGGAACATAGAGTTGAAATATCCAAAAATCACTTAGCCATAACAAGTTTTATGAGTTGGAAGTAGTGGAGCATAACTTACTTGAAATGGATGTAAGATAGAAGAGAAAATGAGAAGTTGAGAGTGTGTGTGTGGCTCCACAAGTTTCGGCCAAAGGGGAAAAATAAGGAGAGGAAGAGAGCTTTTGCACACTTTGTGAGTTTTGGAAAAGAAAGAATGAGGAGAGAGAGAATAAAGATAGTTATATAGGAAGTGAAATAGGTTAAATGGAGAAGGAAAAATCAAATTGAAGCATGGGAGGGGGGGGGGGGGCATATGCGCCGGTTTTGGAAGCTAAAGAGGGGGGAAACTTGATGATTTCCATTTGATTTGGCCTTGATTTGATCTTTGCTTCCTTTGTCATACTTTGTAAGATATGAAGTGACAAAAGTTATGGAAGAATGGTTTGATTTGAGTGATTAGTAAGGTTTAGGCTTGTAGGGTGGCTAATAGGTAGTGTAGGTGTACTTTATGAATAGTAAAGAATAGTTGACAAGACAATTTTTAATTTCCGGTAGTAATGAAATACGAATAAAAAGGCTATAAATGTATTTTTCATAAACCGAAAAATTATGAAAAATATATTTTTGAAATCCTTATTTATTTCGGTTCTAATGAGTACTCATAAGAATATTTTTGAAATTCTAGTTCCGGGGCACGTTTTTCTATAATGGGTCTCGGGATGACCCGGAATCGAAATTTTCTAAAAATCAAATATTTTCTTAGTTTGAAATATATTCAAGAACTATAATCAAAATTAAATTTTCTTAGAAAATTTTATTAACTGGAAACCGAGGAAAAGCCGGAATTAGGGTTTCTAATTCTCACTCCAGGCTTGAGCCACTCCGGTTTAGGGTTTTGGTTTCCGGTTCTAAGGTTATCTTATCTACTTGAAAAACCGGGGTTTACAGGCATCCCAAGTGATGCAAAAGGTAAGTGCTCATCTTAGCTACCCCTAATATCCAAAATACATGCTCTCAACATGTCTTCTAGTATTTGGATGGTTTGTTCAGATTACCCATCTGTTTGAGGGAGATATGCTGCACTAAAAGTCATTTTAGTGCTCAAGGATTTGTGCAGACTCTTTTAGAATCTCCCAATAAACTTGGTATCTCTATCTGATACTATAGTTACTAGTATCCCATGCAACTTCACTATCTTTTTGATGTACAACTTTGCCAAATGCTCCAAAGTATACTCAGTTCTAATAGATATAAAGTGGGCTACCTTGGTAATCTTATCTACAATCACTCATACTGAGTCAAATCTTTCTCTTGTTTTGGGGGAGCCTAAACAAAATCCATAGTTATGTGCTTTAACTTCCATTGCGTATAAGTAAAGGCTCTAATTCACCTGTTGGTATTCTATGCTCGATATTGATCAACTGATACGTATAACACTTGGATACATATTCTACTATTTCTTTCTTTATATTATTCTACCAATACATCTTTTTAAGATCATGATATATCTTGTTGCCTCCCGAATGGATAAAATGACCTAAATAATATTCCTCTTTCAGTAACTCCTTCTTGAGCTCTCCTTTCTAGTATACATAACCTCCCTTTATATATCATGACACATTCGTTATCTATGTGAAACTCGGCTGCTCTACCCACTTCCATTCTTTTCTTTACCTCTTGTATACTTGGATCATCCACTTATGCTGCTTTAATTCTTTTTATAATAGTAGGTTGAATCTACAAGTTGGCCAGTCTTGCTTCTACTCTTCTGGTTACTATATCTAATTCCACCTTTCCCATATATTTATTAGACAATGTCAAAGTAATCAAACGGCTAAATTGTCATTCCACTTCCTACTCAAAGCGTCTCCTACTACTAAATCGCTTGCTAGGACGGTACTAAATAGCGACATCATAATCCTTTATCATCTCCAACAATCTCCTTTGCCTCATATTCAGTTCCCTCTAGGTAAATACATACTCAAACTTTTGTAGTCATTATATACTTTACATCTCTCTCCATACAAATAATGTCTCCACAGTTTCGAGGCATGTACCACCGCTACCAGGTCTAAGTCATGTGTTAGGTAATTTTTTTCATAAGGCTTCAACTATCCAAAAGCATATGCTATCACCCTGCCTCTTTGTATCAACACACAACTTAATCCTTGTATAGATGGTATACTCCTCACCATTCACTAGTAAGGCTAGAACTAGTATAAACACTAGCTGTTCCTTCAATTGTTAGAAGCTATTCTCGCAATTTTCATCCCAAACATATTTTACTCCTTTCTAGGTCAGTCTGGTCAAATGACTTGCTATCTTAGAGAAATCCTCTACAAGTCTTCTATAGTGACCTACCATTCCCAGAAAACTTCTAATTTCTGATACACTTTTAAGAGTTGGCCATTCAACCATTGCTTTTACATTATTAGGATCCAGTGGTATCCCAGTTCCATCAATAATATGCCCTAAGCAAGATACTTGCTTTAACCATAACTCACATTTCATGACCTTAGCATGCAACTTCTCATCCTATAATCAACTCATAACTAACCTCATATGCTCTTCATTTTCTTCTTTGGTTTTAGAATACACCAAAACATCATCTATAAAGACCACTACAAACAAATTTAAATCATCTCTGAAGACCTTTCATAAGGTCCATAAAGATGGCATATGCATTTGTAAGACCAAATGCCATAATTGTAAACTCATAATGCCTATATCTGGTCCTGAAGGCTGTCTTCTGTATGTCCTCTACTCTAATTTGCAACTAGTGATACCTGATCTAAGATCGATCTTTGAGAACCCTTGTGCTTCTGCCAGCTGGTCAAACAGATCATTTATCATTAGCAGAAGGTATTGTTTTTTATAGTCACTTGATTCGTGTCACGCCCCGAAGGGTACCCTAAACGTGGCAGTCCACCGTACACAATATTAAAGCCTAAGAATGACCACCTTAGTCACGCGAAGGCTTCCATACTATGTACAAGGCGTCTAACACATGGAGAAGACTCATTGGAGTAATACATTTTATGTTGATATAGCTTGAGTAACAATGTAAAGGAAATACAAATTTACTATACTTCAGATGCAAATCACTACACTTCAAAATACAAATCATTCAACTCCAATCACATTCATCCACAGTCTTCCCTGCATAAACTATTACAAGACAAATCCTAAAACTAGCAGATAACTTCAAACATTCGTATTCCTTGCCGAAATCTCAAAGTCATTCCCGGCTCCAACCAATTCGGTCCCCACCTTGCATTCTTGAGATAAGTTGTTCATTTAAACAACTATTGGGGTATAAGCTACACTAGCTTAGTGAGATTCCCTTAATTCCGTACCATAACAAACAAGTATTAGTCAATCATATGCTATGCATGAACAAACACGTGAGCAAGCAATTATGCGTGGGTATCCAGAACCCACACACAGAACGGATTTACGCCCTCTGTATCTTGGGTTAGGAATGGTATTGAGTCTACACGACTGCATCTAGTCCCCAAGCCTTGGCTCTTAGCACTGACTCGGCTAGGCTTATCCAAGAATGCATCCACATGCGCCTTAGTACCCCTGAATGAGCTCTGGCACTGGGTTCATTATCCAAACGAGTCATCCACGGACCATACCGATCGACTTGCGTAGGAGTAGCATGCTACCAAATGCAATATGTCCAATGTGATGCATGACCAATTTAATTTTTTTTAGGTCAAAAATATTTATACATTCTTTAGAGTGACCAATCAATATCACACATATAACAGAAATAATATGAATGGTGAAGTTATCAATCAAATCGGGATTTCGATATGCTTTAGTATTCTTTGGCACACATTCATCACAGTCTCATCATATATCCATCCATTCATATCGATTTTTATTTTGTTCCTATAATTCTAGTGCAACTAACTACAATCACAATCAAGGTAACAAAACAAGGAGAAAACTCACTCACTCGCCATTGGATCACCGGTCTTCTAGTAATAATAATCCGGTGGTAGGGAAATTGTCGATCTCGGGGGTCTCCTAAAAAGGAAGAAATATAACTAATAAGTATTTTATCACTTAACTAATCCAAACTATCTCATTCAAACTATCAAATTCGAGATTCGCGTCCTAAGAGGGAATTCCAACTTAAAACGGCCATAACTTGGTCATTTTAACTCGGAATCTCGCAAATTATATATCAATTTCTATCTACTTTGAAAGAACTATCTATTTCTAATATCATTTTCAAGTTTTGAAAACTTTGCAGCTTTGAAAGTTCGGATCAGATTAGGGCAGCAACAATTTCAATTTCCGAAAAATAGTTTTGTAAATGTTTGAAATGTTCCTACTATATAACTTAACTATACATGCAATATGAGTGATTTCCTAACATGAATGACATGAGATGAGCCTATTGAATGCATGATCTTGATGATTTTACTAAAAGGAAATTTATAACTTTTTATTTGCAAGACCATAATGACAACTTACTTATGAAAAATCTAGTTTTCTAACTTTTATCATTTCATTTGTTTTGGATTTGTTACATAAGAAAATATAATTATTTTTGTCAAAATTGAGTCTTCATTATATATACTACTTATGACCTTCATTTCTACATAAAAATTCCCATTTTAAACACTTTGTAAATATGTTTTCCAATATGATTTACTCAAAAATCCGAATTTTAGAAATCCACTTTTGAATTATTCATTTGGGGAAAACTTGTTTAAAGCATTAAAATTTAAGGCTTTACTATATCAATTACTTAATGACTTCATTTAACACACAAAACTTGCAATTTGAGCTCAAATACTAAGTGATTACATAGGCATCATCTCAAATTACGAATTTGACATTTTGATCACTAACTCAAATTTTTCCATTTTAATTCCATTACTTGTTTCACACATTACTCATATCTAACTCATTTTACTTGTAAAAAAATCATTGCTCAATGATATCTATTACTTATATACTTCATTTTTCACATAAAACATGAGTTTTGGAGTTGATACATGGGTTCTAAAAATTGCTCTTGGTTGGGATCCGAATTTACGAATTCATTTTTGGTTATATCTTTTGATAAAATCTATCTAAGCTCATGAAAATCCATTCCTTACATACCCTATCCTAAGAGCATTTCATTTCTTAAATAAAAACTTCATTTTTGAGTTGAAAAACATGTTTTTAAAATAGGCCTTGGCCAAAATCCGAAAATAGAATTTGTATTTTGAAAATAACTTTTGAAAATTACATTAGATTCTTGTAAAAAGAAGTCTTGATGATGTTCATATATTAAGCCTTCATTTTCTTAAGAAAAATTTACATTTTGACACTTAGAAAGTGGTTTTTAATATTGGTCTTGCCAAAATACGAATTTCACACATTTTGTTCAAGTTCAAATCTAAGATCTACACATAATATGAACATAAACCTAGATGAAACTCATGAAAACAAACTTTAAACTCATAGATCTAAACTTTGCTCAACAAATTTACTCATTTATGTTATCTATACCCTAAGCCCTTCATTTTAAATGAAAAATACACATTTTGAAGTTGAAGAACTACTTTTCTAAATATGGTTCCATTTTCATCCGAATTTGCAAAATTGATTTTTGTTGAAAATAAAATAGATCTTGAGTTTCCTACAACCTTCCTACCATCATCATGCTATCACAAGTTATTCATGAACATAAACAAAGATCTAATGCATCTATGAACTCAAAACTTTAGATCTAGTTTTCTAAACTAGTTTTACATGCATGAATCACTAAGATAGACATGTGGATGCTAGATCCATGCATAAATCATAAGGAATAACAAAAATAACAACTTAAATACAAGATCTACGGCATAAACAAAAATCAAGGCTATAAAAAGTTAGATCTACAATATATATCAACTTTAAACAAGAAAATAATTATAATACAAGAGAATAAAAGTGGGGTAGAGGAGTGTTTCACTTTTGGCATCATCATCCTAAGCTTTTAAGCTTATGGAAGGTCATTTGATGCATGAAACCTTCATTATACTTTACCTATATCACCTATGGAGGCTTTGAGATGAAGATCTGCTTAGAAATCTTCAAGAAATATGGGTGGAAGCTAATGGAAGAGATAGGGGCAGCTTGTGTTCTTGAGGAAACAAGAACAATATGAAGAAGAAAAGAGAGAAAAATGAGAGAGAAAAAGCTAAAGAATGAAAGAGGGAAAGTGAGTGAATGAATGAGAGAGAGAAAATGAGTGTTTTATTTGAATAAATGAGAGAAAAAAATAAAACAAGGGCAGCCAATGAAGCCCCATGCTGCACGTGAATGTTGAGGGAGGAGAGAGAGTGAATTTGTTGAATTTTGACTCAAAATTGAATTGTATAATTAATGTATAATGTAACTTTTTGAAGAAGGATTGAAATATAATTAATTTTAGTCAAAATATGAGTAAATAAAGGACAGTGGCAGCCATGGAAGAGTAAAAAATCTGCCATCAATTGTGGGATAATGTGTAGACAGATTGAAGTGAAAAGGATAGTGAAGTGTACTTGAAGGTATGGGTTGTAAAAGTACTTTATTAATAAAATAAATTAAAATTAGAAAATTTATTCCAAATATTTGTAGCAGATTTTTCATAATTAAATTTAAATAATTATTTGAATTATTTTAGTATTTTAACAAATATGTTACCGGTATGATCAAAATACGCGAATATGGGCTATAAATAATATTTTTATAACACGAAAAATTCTAAAAAATATTTTATGAAAATATAAATATTTTTCAAATATTTCTAAATTACTAAATTAATTTAATTTATTTTTAGTATCGGGTCCTAAACAGAATCTGATCCCGTAAAGACCCGAAACAAACTAATTTTTAAAAAACAAAATTTTCTATAACATATAAAATATTTATCTCAAAATATAAGGCTTTATAAGAGTAATAAAATTTTGTAATGAAATAAAAATGAATAGTGCAAAAGACTAATCAATCACCGGTAATAATGGAAATACGATAAAAATGTTATAATTGTAACTTTTATAACCCAAAAAATTATATAACTGATATATTTAGAAATATTGTGAAATTACGAGTCTAACGGTACTATTGGTATATTTTTGATATCTCGAGCCTCGGGACACGCTTATCGGAGTCTGTGTCCCAACAAGTTCGAAATAGGTCAAAAATTTACCAATCTGATATTTTTTAGCAATCTTATATTACTACAAGCTATTCTAAATATTTAAACTACATCTCGGCCTCTAGGGTTAGGGGCGCTAGGTTGCCAGACTTAAGCTATTGTATTCCGCTTAAGGTTTTCGGGTGATTTTTCGGTTTAGACCTTTGCCAATTTGGAAACTGATATTTATGTTTATACAACATATTTAATTTGAGAAAATTATTTAAAATTTTATTTTTTTGTAAGTATTTAATATCTCATAACGTTTTCGGAATTTTTGAATTGGGTTCATTTCCGAAAGTTAATCGTTATTTACTTTTTAATAATTCGTTTTTGGGATCTATATTACCCGATTTTATAAATTGGAGTCACGTATGGAATTTGTCGTACGTAGTGGTTTTGGAATTGTAGTATGTTGAGTTCTTACTTTATTTTTTAGAATTCTTATTTTTCCCAAGACTCTGGAATTTTTCGAATTCATCCGTGATTTAAGACTAGTTGAAATTCGGTTTTAATTTGGAGTGATTTTTAGGGTTTATTTTCGAAGTTCATCTTCAAATTATTTACTAAAATTTTCCGAGGCTTACAATTCGACTCTCTATAATCTATACATAGCCTCATGTTGCCATTCTTTTTCTTTACAAACAAAATTCGAGCTCCCTAGGGTGATACACTGTGTCTAATAAACTTCTTCTTAAGTGATGTGCTGTAATTAATATTGAATTTAAAGCATTTCTAGCAAGGTACTAGGTATTCTATTTTATAGCATTAAGTGCGATCCACGAGGATTTACTAACTACTAGACAATTATCAACTAATACTAATATCTAGGCAATTGATCTTTTTAAATGATTAAGTTAAACTAACTTATCTAACTAATTATCTATATGAAATGCAATGAGTTTTTAAAGAGAAGGATATGGTGAAAAGTGCGGGAAGGAGCAGAATCCACTTTAAACTATTGCAATCAACTTGAACTCATGTTATAATGATAATTAGATTCATGAACATTCATAAGAAATTATCAAGATTTAAACAAAGTTTAAAACCTTTTAAACCACAAAACAATTCAATAACTTCCGTTAATAAATCATTAGTGGAATCAAAATTACAATTATAAATCTCCCGATTCTATAATTGACTAATACTTTATATTAAAATCTCCTAATTCTTTAGTGAGAAATCAACATATAATTGCATTAATATTCATGGACAATTTCTAAACTAGATTAAACTACGCCGCTTCCACAATTGCAATTTAATCTCAATTATGAATTCTTATGAACCTATTTTCCTTCCGAGTTATTAGAATTCTTATACATCAAAACATGATGAATAATCAGAATTCAATATGAATATTTCATGATTCTAAATATCTCATAACATGGATTCAAAAATCATTTTTAGCATGTTTAAAGCTTCATCAACTTCCCACAAAAGGATTTAGCTATCATGGATGATGATTCAACAATCAAATAAGAAATTGCAAATGATTTCATTATGATCAGAATGTTCAAGTATATGAAATGCAAAAAAGAATAAGATTAGAAATCACAATTCAAAATACTAAAGCTTCACTTGAATCTTGTATAACTTCAAATATCTCTTCAAAAATCTCTTATGAAATGCCTAATTCTAAATATTCTAGAGATACTTGGATATGTATGCTTAGATTACTGGATACTTGGATGATTCTGAATGTGAGGGGAAGACCCCCTTTTATAGGAAAAATTTTGTGTAAAACATTGAATGAACTTTGCTGTTTTCACTGTACGCCGGCTGTTATGGACCCTACGCCTACGGCTTATAGGCGGCGTATCTTCAAATTGTCCTTTGCACTGGCAGTGCACTGGCAGCCTTCAAATCAGTTACAATGTAGGCCGCTCCTACGCCGGCTAGATTTCCTACGCCGGCGGCTTAGATGTACATCTAGCCGGCGTATATAGTCAAAAATGAAGCGTTGGGCTGAATTATAATGAACGCCGTTCCAAAGTCGGCGGCTTTCATGCCGGCGTAGACATTCCAACAGATTTGTCTCTCAATTTCCTTCAAGTGTTGGATATCTTCATGTCGCTTCAAATCTATGATGTACGCTGCCTCAAAGCCGGTGGCTTAAGTGCCGGCTTTAATGTAACTCCTTCAAAGTTAGTGATGTTTCATTTCTGGGCTGCCGCCTTCATGTACGCTGGCTGCTTCATCTTCTACGTCGGCAGCTTTGAGGCGGCTTTGAATATGGTTTGAACTTGTGCCCGACAAAGCTGGCAGTGCTGCAACGGCCTTGGATGTAAGCCGTCTGAAACCGGCAGCTTTGAATGGTGAATTACCGGCCTTGATTTCAATTTTCTCTTTTCAATTCAAATCTCTTGTTTTGATTTCTTTATCCAAATTAGTCCTGAAACATAAATTTAATCAAAACAAATATCCATTCTAGCTTTTGATTATCAAGATTTGTATAAAATATGATTTATCAATTCCCTCACACTTGAACTTTTGCTTGTCCTCAAGCAAAATGAAGAATAAAATGAAATCTCTTTACAGATAGTACAATTTTCCAATTAAATCTCAACTTCTTTAACTTGTTTCTCTTGTATCTACAGCTCTAACCATACCAATTCCTTGCAATTAGAGTACCATAATCAAAATTTAGGAGTTAATCCAAACAAAACAAGTTTTAATCTCAACTTTTAACAAGGAACATTCTATTCAAAAGCAAATACTCAATCCACTAAGAAAAAATACTCATTTAAATTTTTGGATTTCTAGCTTATATATATTCTAAGTAACACAGAATGAAAGCATGTGGCATCTACTTTTTCCTTAGAATTTCTCCTCTTATTTATAAGTCTCCTTCTCTTGCATATTTTGCATTCATTTTTTCTTTTTTCTTTCTCAAGCATTTATTTTTTTTTGGAAGGTTTTTGCCTCCATCTTTTTGTTTTTTTCAAAGCTCATGAATTGAACTTTTGCCATTCTTCCCTTCTCGTTACAGTGAGTTCATTGAGTCGGCACAGCCCAGGCTCATCACCTAAGTGACCAGGTTTTCAAAATACCCCTAAGAACTCTTCCTCACTTTAACATTCAGTTCAGATACTCATAACTCAAAATTTCAAGTCAGAGGAGTAGTGGCTATGCTTGTTTCTTTCTTTTTGAATGCAATACAATATCAAAGACTTATTTTTATGAAGGATCACTAAGTGTAAAAGTTTCTTCTATCTCTTTCACCAAGTGTTAAAATTAAAAGAATATATAACAACTAAAATTTCCAAGAAGTAGACCTGTTTATTTTTCAACAAAAGGACTCGACCAGCTCTTAAATTTCCATTCCAAAGTTAAAAATAAGTAAACTTGTTCCTTAAGGATTTTACAACTTAATTTTAAATTAGTAAACCAATCACAACAGCATGTGAGTAAGATACTTTCATAAGTCAATTTCATTGATTTTCATTCTTTGCTTTGTTACTATCTCCAATTTCAAGAGATTTTTGAAAAAATTTTGACAGAATTTCCTCATGTTTTGCTTCAAACCAAAATACAAGGTGGAGATTTTCAATATACAAAATAGCAAACAGATCATATTCATCATTCTTGATACTTCATGTAATTCTATCCCTTCCCCCATACTTCAATCAACAGTGACCTCACTGTTTTTCACAAATAAAAACATAGGAAAGGTATGAGAAATGAATTGAAAACTCCCTGAAATTCAATCGATTCATAGTCATCAAAATTTGCATTGCAAGAGATTTGCTTTGCTCGATTCCTATAATCACTACAAAGGAAAACAAAACAAAAACAAAATAAAAGCAGAATAAAAGCAGAAAAATAATAAATGAGTTCACCTACAGAACTTGGTACTCAATAAATATACAGGCCAAATAATAAAAATATAAAAGATCAAATAAGAGCTAGCAGGGTCTCTAGCTCTCTAGCCTCGGGCTCTGTCTGCTGCTGCCCTCAGGAGTGTCTTTCGCAATGGCTCCTGGGCTGGCTGTCTGAGTATGCTCAGAACTGAGCCTATCTGAGTGATGTGACTCAGATGAAGTCTGGTAGGTCAAGCCAGTCCCCGTCTCTGGGTTAATGCAGCAAATAGCTGTCTTCAGTGCCTCAAAGATAGTCTTCCTGAATTTCTTGTTCTTCTTCCTCTCCCTTTCTTGACTATCTCTGAGCTCCTGACTCTGGCGCTTCAGCTCTTCAACATCCAGCCTAAGCTGGTCCATACCGTACGCTAATGAAGTGCCTGCAAGAGGTGGAGGAGCATATGTGGATGGCATCTCTAATGGGACATCTCCAAGAAAGATATCCTGGATATCTACCTCCTCTAATATCGGTGGCTGTCTCCCCTGGGGTTTTTCAGCAATCCCTATCCTCTAAATGGTGCAGATGTGATCCTCTAGCACTCAAATACCTCGTCATCCTGTGGAGGCTCAAAAATGTTCATCCCCTTCAATAACCGAGTAATGTAACCTCCACAGCCCAGACCTCTAGTCCTCGTGTCATCTACCTGCCGGTATATAAAATTGGCCACCTCTACCCCAAGATCAATCTGATAGCCTAGATAAGGCTATAGGTAGAACATGTCGAATGAAGTCACATTGCTGTGACTAGTCTTCTTGCAACACAGTGTGTGTAAGAATATGGTGGATTAGCTTGTGCTCGACATCTCTGAAAGATGTGGCCAATGACTTGGATGGGACGAAGGAACTCATTCCCCTTTCAGGAGCAACCAACTGGAACCAATAACCCTCCTGAGTCATGTCTGCCGGCCAACTGTTGGGCAGATTCTATGTTCCTCCTCACTATCGTACATCCCAATATATGGCCTATCTGCTTCAACTTTACTTCCCTGATTTGTCCATAGGCCTGGAACTAAAAGTGGACTCCTTCGGTCCGAGATGTTCTTCACAGTGGACAAGAACTCAATCGTCAAGTTCTTGTAAGCAGCTCCTGAAAATCAAATAGTTTGAGCCATGCTGGATCTTGAATAATCGCTCTGATTCTATCTACCATCCCGAACTCATCCAGTAAACACCAATCTAAGTACTGGATATTCAAAAAATCCATCTTCACGAGCCTTTTCTTTCTATCTTTGGCGTATTGCTGACTAGACAACAAATTCTGGTTCTGTAAACCCGTGTAGAAGCATCAGCCGTTCTTGGTCGTTTTTGTTTTGGGGCCATTCCTGCAAATTATTTAAATTTAATTAGTATTAAGGAATGCAAAATTCTGATATATGCCTAAAACATGTTTTTAAACATTTTGGATATTAATGCATATAACTAATTGAAATCAATCAACTAATGAATTGCACGGATCATTTACACTTGCATATTACTATCAAAGCTGGCAGCTTAGGCTTGCCAGCTCAGAATTGAACGTTGGAATTTTCAAATTTTTCAAACAAAATTGATTTTCAAAATTTTTTTCTTTTTGTCCCAAAATCAATTTTATACTGAAACTGTTATAAATTTGAGCACAAATCCAATTCCAATTTCAATTCCGGCAAATTTGAGCACAATGCAAGAATTAAAGTTACCAAGCAGTATAAGAATCACAAATCCAGCAGATGTAAGATCAATTTCATTAGCCCCAAATTTCGCAATTTCAAAACCTCCCAATCTCAAGAACCCTGCTTTTCAATCTGACAGTAATCATGAATCAATTTTACAATAACAACAATGGAACAAAATGTAGCTTCAACAGCATATCAAAACAATCAAATTCATTATTAGCTCAAGTTCATATTCCATCTACGAAAATCAATCTTAGTTTATCTATGAATGGATTAACAAATCTAAACAATGTAATAGATTAAAACAGAGAACTAAGAGTTAGAATCTTACTTGAACGCATGGATTGTACTCTATGAATGAAGCCAAAGAATGAATGAAATCGTCGGATGAGAGTGATAGAGACTGAGAGTGGGAGAATTAGGATGGGAGAATGAAAGAGAGAGAGGGGATTCGTACCTATTTTAAGCTTCTGCATAATGTACGCCGGCATTTCTGCAATGTAAGCCGGCAGCTTACAGCCAGTGTAAGTGGAAAAATAACATACCGAGAGCTCAAAGCTGGCCGCTTATCGATTACACTGCCGGCCTAAATGGATACGCAGGTAAAAGCTGGCGGCTTTAAATCCCAGATGCCGACCTTGATTGGGAATTTTCAGAAACCAAGAAATCTGTAATATATGCCGGCGGCCTTCACCTTCCCTTGCCAGCGTAAATCTTGTACTCCAACGCCGGCAT
Organism: Combretum micranthum; assembly: GCA_024138025.1. Taxonomy (NCBI): domain Eukaryota; kingdom Viridiplantae; phylum Streptophyta; class Magnoliopsida; order Myrtales; family Combretaceae; genus Combretum; species Combretum micranthum. The sequence goes on along the minus strand of JAMXBD010001738.1, from coordinate 8,957 downwards.
ATAAGCCGACGGCCTAGACCTTTCCCAAGCCGGCCTAAATCTTGTGTTTCATACGCTGGCAACTAAGCCGACGGCTTTCAACTCTCCACTGCTGGCCTCTTTTGCGGTGCTTACCTACTCTTTTACGCCGGCAATAAGCCGGCGGCGTTGAGCCGGCCTTCTCCTTTTTTCAAAGCTTGCTCAAGGCTGGCAGCTCTGAGCCGATCTTTAGCCTTTTCAAAATTTTTTTTTCAAATATATATCCTGCCACATTAATAGCTAAGTTAGTAAAAACAAAACAAATAAAAATTACTCTAAATTAGACATGGGTTGCCTCCCAAGAAGCGCTTAGTTTAAAGTCGCTTAGCCCGACTTTCCTGACCTGATCATGGTTCTTTGAGATTCATGACAGTAGTAGTACTGTCAAGATTTTTCCCCTCAAAATAATGCTTGAGCAGTTGCCCATTCACTTTAAAAGTCCGTCATCCTCAGTTTTTAATTCAATCGTCCATATGGAAAAACTCTTGCAATCTCAAACGGTCCCGACCATCTTGACCGTAATTTTCCAGAAACAACTTCAAACGAGAATTGTAAAGTAAACTTTTTGTCCAGGAAAAATTCTCGTTTGATGATGTTCTATCATGCCATTTCTTTGCTCGTTCTTATAGATACGAGCGCTTTCAAATGCCTCATTTCTCCATTCTTCAGCTGATTCAATTGGAGCAATCTGTTTTTACCTGCAGCTTTTTCATCAAAGTTAAGAAATTTTATGGCCCAAAATGCCTTGTGCTCAAGTTCTACAGGAAGATGACATGATTTACCAAAAACAAGCATGTATGGAGACATTCCAATAGGGGTTTTAAAAGCAGTCCTGTAAGCCCATAATGCATCATCTAATTTTGAAGACCAATCTTTTCTTGATGCATTAACTGTTTTTTTCCAAAATTCTTTTTATCTCCCTATTAGAAACTTCAACTTGCCCACTTGTTTGTGGATGATAGGGGTAGTCACTTTATGTGTAACACCGTATTTTGCCAAAAGTTTTTCAAATTGCCTGTTACAAAAATGAGACCCCCATCACTAATTATAGCTCTGGGCACACCAAATCTGGTAAAAATATTCTTTTTCAAAAATTTCAAAACTACTCGGGCATCATTTGTTTGTAAAGCAACAGCTTCCACCCATTTTGAAACATAATCAACTGCCACAAGTATGTATTTATTTGAAAAAGATGAGGGAAAAGGACCCATAAAGTCAATCCCCCAAACATCAAAAAGCTCAATTACAAGAATATTGTTTTGTGGTAATTCATGTCGTTTAGAAATGTTACCTGTCCTTTGACATTGAGCACATGACATAATGAAATTCCTGCAGTCACGAAACAAGTTAGGCCAATAAAATCCAGATGACAATACTTTTGCTGCAGTCCTTTGAACACCAAAGTGTCCCCCTGCTTCTCTTGAATGACAGTGTTCTAAAATGCTAAGCTGATCAGATTCAGGCACACATCTTCTAATTATTTGGTCAGCACATTTTTTAAACAGATATGGTTCATCCCAAAAATAGTATTTTACATCATGCAAAAACTTTTTCTTTTGAGGATATGATAAACCATATGGATAATCTTACTAACCAAATAATTCACAATATCAGCATACCATGGCAAATCAAGAATCTCTACTGCATGCAATTGTTCATCAGGGAACTTCTCATTGATGGGAATGTCGAGACTATCAGATTCAAGTCTAGACAAATGGTCAGCAATAACATTTTCAGTTCCCTTTTTATCTTTAATTTCAAGATCAAATTCTTGCAGTAGTAAAACCCATCTAATCAACCTAGGTTTTGCATCAGCTTTAGCAAACAAATACTTGAGAGCTGCATGGTCAGTGTATACTACAACTTTAGAACCTATCAGATAAGGCCTAAATTTATCACATGCAAAGATAACAGCTAAAAGCTCTTTCTCAGTAGTGGCATAATTTCTCTGGGCCTCATTTAGTGTTCTACTTGCATAGTATATAACATGAAAGATCTTACCTCGTCTCTGACCAAGTACCGCTCCAACTGCAAAGTCGCTGGCATCACACATGAGTTCGAAAGGAAGCTCCCAGTCTGGCGCAATGATCACTGGTGTGGAAATGAGCTTTTCCTTTAATAAATTGAATGCCTGCAGACATTTGTCATCAAAATTGAACACCGCATCTTTTTCCAGAAGGTTGCAAAGAGGTCTGGAAATTTTGGAGAAGTCCTTGATGAATCGTCTGTAGAAGCCAGCATGTCCAAGAAAACTTCTGACTCCTTTAACAGTCGTGGGTGGTGGTAACTTCTCAATAATCTCCACTTTGGCTTTATCCACTTCAATTCCTCTCGCAGAAATTTTGTGACCCAACACTATCCCTTCTCTAACCATGAAGTGGCATTTTTCCCAATTCAGGATCAGATTGGTATCTTTGCATCTTTGTAGAACCGAGGCTAAATTCTCAAGACATAGATCGAATGACTTTCCAAAGACTGAAAAATCATCCATAAAGATCTCGATAAAATTCTCAAGCATATCTGAGAATATAGCCATCATACACCTCTGAAATGTAGCAGGTGCATTGCAAAGTCCAAAGGCATTCTCCTAAAGGCAAATGTGCCATAAGGACAAGTGAATGTTGTTTTCTCTTGATCATCGGGTGCAATAGAAATCTGATTGTATCCAGAATATCCATCAAGAAAACAGTAATAATCATGCCCTGCAAGTTTCTCCAACATCTGATCAATGAAGGGAAGTGGAAAGTGATCCTTTCGAGTGGCATCGTTCAACTTCCTGTAATCAATACAAACTCTCCACCCAGTCACAGTACGAGTAGGAATCAATTCATTTTGCTCATTCTTCACTACAGTCATACCACCTTTCTTTGGCACTACTTGAACCGGACTAACCCATTTACTATCAGAGATAGGATAGATGATACCTGCGTCAAGCAGCTTCAAAACTTCTTTCTTGACAACTTCTTTAAGTGTCGGGTTAAGTCTCCTTTGTGGTTGAACTGTAGGTTTACACTCAGCTTCCATAAGATTTTGTGAGTGCAAATGGTAGGGCTAATACCCTTGATATCAGCAATGGTCCATCCGATTGCTTCTTTGTGCTTTTTCAACACATCAATCAACTGTTGTTCTTGTCTATCTGTCAATGCAGATGAAATGATGATTGGCAAAGTATCGCCAATTCCAAGAAAAGCATACTTCAGATGGTCAGGAAGTGGTTTAGTTCCAAGGTCGGTGGCTGCATCAAAGAGGAACTTGCTTCTGCTCATTTGTACCCAAAGATTCATAATATCTGGTTTTGATCATTGGTACATCTTCCATTTTCTTCATCTCTCATCATCACTCCAATTGTCCACGTCTCTCAAGACGGACTCCATAGTCTCCACACCAGTTTGTTCCTCAAGACTCAGAAACCAGCTCATCAATGGTATTGATGGTGTAACAGGCATTGGCATCATCAAATTTCTTCATTGCCTCATAGACATTGAAAGTAACCTGTTCATCCATCACGTAATGTAAGTTGCCCTTGTTCCACATCAATTAGTGCTTTTCCTGTTGCAAGGAACGGTCTGCCCAAGATCATGGGAACTTCCCTATCTTCATCCATGTCAAGCACTACAAAATCCACAGGGAAAAAGAATTTGTCAACTTTAACTAGGACATTTTCTACAATACCCCTAGGGTATTTTACACTTCTATCAGCAAGTTGCAAAGTTACATGTGTATCTTTGCAATCTCCTAATCCTAGTTTTTGAAATATGATGAAGGCATTAAGTTGATACTTGCACCAGAATCAATTAAAACTTTATCAAAATAACAATCACCAATGGTGCAAGGAACAGTAAAACTTCCCTGATCTCGGAGCTTAGTGGGCAGACTGGTTGTTTGTTTCTGTAGGATCATGGAACATTCTCCAGTGAGTATCACATTCCATCAATCTTCCTCTTGTTAGACAGCAATTCTTTGATGAATTTGGCATAGGAAGGCATTCCTTGAATTACTTCTAAGAATGGAATGTTGATGTGCAGCTTTTTGAAAACATCCAGGAATTTTGAAAATTGCTCATCAAGCTTTTGTTGCTTTAATCTTCCTGGAAAAGGAACGGGAGGAACATATGATTTCACCTCAGGTGGTTTTTGAATAGTTTCCTCCACCTTTCGTTTCCCTTTGTTGTTTTGTGGTGGAATTTCCTCTTGATCTTTATGTAGTTCCTCAACTGGAGCAATCTCCTTTCCACTTCTCAATGTGATTGCATTTACAGACTTGGGATTCTCCTCCGTGTTGCTTGGTAAAGACCCAGATGGTCTATTACTCACTTGTTGTGCAAGTTGATGGAGTTTCCCTTGCAAATCTTGAATGATTGCATTCTGATTGTTGAGTGTTTGTTGTGGTAACAATGAAATCCCTCAGTAATGCATCAGTGGATGTTTGAATTTGCTGTTGAGGTGGGGCATTTCTCACAAATCCTTGTCCTTGAAAACCAGGTGGTGGCTTTAGAACATTGGCATCATTCCGATATGAAAGATTTGGATGATTTCGCATATTCGGATGATATGTGTTTCCAAAATTGCCCTTTTGGAAATTTCCCACATAATTAAGCTGCTCGTCATTTGAAGATGATCCATGTGGACACTCAAAAGAGGAGTGTGGTCCTGAGCAAATCTCACAACAAAACACTTGTTGTTTTTTATTGGAAGTATTTGTAGTTGTGAGTTTACTTACTTGAGATGTGAGGGTTGCCATTTGAGCCTTGAGTTGTGATATATCTTCTTTGTCTTCCAAGATGCTACTTTAGATCTTGTTCTTTCACAACTCCAATTATGAGCAGCAGAAGCTAATTCTTCAATAATCTCACTAGCTTCCTCATATGTTTCCCATCAGTGATCCCCGATGTAGCATCTACTAATGACCTTAAAGCTTCATCAAGACTGAGGTAGAAATTTTCAATTAGTAGATTATCGGGTAAACCATGGTGTGGACATTTTCTGACCGCCTCTTTGAATCTTTCCCAAGCATCATATAATGATTCTCCAGGGAATTTGGTGAAGTTGGAAATTTCATTTCTTAATCTGGCGGTTCTTGCTGGAGGGAAAAATCTCTTAAAACTTCTTTGTCAGATCAGCCCATGTAGTGATTGAATCTGGAGGTTGGGAGTTGTACCATGCCAAAGCTTTATCCCTAAGAGAGAAAGGGAAAAGCTGAAGTCGGATGACTTCGTTTCTTACACCATTGAGTTTGACAGTGTTGGTGTATTGAAGAAATTTGGCAAGGTGTTCATCTGGCGTCTCATTGGATATCCTCCAAATTGATGTGATTCAACCATTTGAATTAGGGACGGTTTAAGCTCAAATTGTTTGCCTCCACAGTGGGCATTCGTATGGCGGGATCTTGAATAGTAGGCACCGTATAGTCTCGAATTGCCCTTGGAGCAGCTGGTTGCAATTGGTTGTTTTTTCTTGATTTTCTGCCATTGCTCCTCTTCTTTGGTTCCTTCTTCTCTGTTGACGCAGGTTCTTTCGATTTGGATCTAAAGGTAGAATTTCAGCACTTCTACTTCTTCGCATAAAACCTGCAAAGAGAAAAGGAAAATTTCAAACTAATTTAAACCTAAACTACTAGCAAAGCTGAAGTTAGTCTAATATTAATAAATCCCCGGCAACGGCGCCAGAAAACTTGATGTGCTGTATTAAGTATTGAATTTTAAAGCATATTTCTAGCAAGCGTACTAGGTCTTCTATTGTAATATAGCATGAATAAAGTGTCGATCCCACGAGGATTTACTAACTACTAGACAATTATCAACTAATACTAATATCTAGGCAATTGATCTTTTAAGATGATTAAGTTAAACTAACTTATCTAACTAATTATCTATATGAATGCAATGAGCTTTTTAAAGAGAGGGATATGGTGAAAAGTGTGGGAAGGAGCAGAATCCACTTTAAACTATTGCCAATCAACTTGAACTCATGTTATAATGATAATTAGATTCATGAACATTCATAAGAAATTATCAAGATTTAAAAACAAAGTTTGAAAACCTTTTAAACCACAAAACAATTCAATAACTTCCGTTAAATAAATCATTAGTGGAATCAAAATTACAATTATAAATCTCCCGATTCTATAATTGACTAATACTTTATATTAAAATCTCCTAATTCCTTAGTGAGAAATCAACATAAAACATTGCATTAATATTCATGGACAATTTCTAAACTAGATTAAACTACGCCGCTTCCGCAATTGCAATTTAATCTCAATTTATGAATTCATGAACCTAATTTCCCTTCCGAGTTATTAGAATTCTTATACACCAAAACATGATGAATAATCAGAATTCAATATGAATATTTCATGATTCTAAATATCTATAACATGGATTCAAAAATCATTTTAGCATGTTTAAAGCTTCATCAACTTCCCACAAAAAGATTTAGCTACTCATGGATGATGATTCAACAATCAAATAAGAAATTGCAAATGATTTCATTATGATCAGAATATTCAAGTATATGAATTGCATAAAAAGAATAAGATTAGAAATCACCAATTCAAAATACTAAAGCTTCACTTGCAAATCTTGTATAACTTCAAATATCTCTTCAAAAATCTCTTATGAAATGCCTATTCTAAATATTCTAAGCTACTTGGATGTATGTTGGATTTGGATGCTTGGATGATTCTGAATGTGAGGGGAAGACCCCCTATTTATAGGAAAAATTTCGTGCAAAACATTAATGAACTGTTTCAATGTACGCCGGCCGTTATGGATCCTACGCCGGCGGCTTACAGGCGGCGTATCTTCAAATTGTCCTTTGCGCAGGCAGTGCACTGGCAGCCTTCAATATCAGTTACAATGTAGGCCGCTTCTACGCCGGCGGCTTAGATGTAGATCTAGCCGGCGTATATAGTCAGAAATGAAGCGTTGGGCTATTTATAACGAACGCCGTCCCAAAGCCGGCGGCTTTCACCGGCGTAGGCATTCCAACAGATTGTTCTTCATTTCCTTCAAGTGTTGGATATCTTCATGTCGCTTCAATCTATGATGTACGCTGCCTCAAGGCCGGCGGCTTAATGCCGGCTTTAATGTAACTCTTCAAAGCTGGTGATGTTTCATTTCTGGGCTGCCGGCCTTCATGTACGCTGGCTGCTTCATCTTCTACGCCGGCAGCTTTGAATGTTGTTTAACTTGTGCTGGGCAAAGCTGGCTGTGCTGCAACGGCCTTGGATTTTAGCCGTCTAAAAGCCGGCGGCTTTCAATGTGAATTGCCGGCCTTGACTTCAATTTTTCCTCTTTTCAATTCAAATTCTTGTTTTGATTTCTTTATCCAAATTAGTCCTGAAACATAAAATTTAATCAAAACAAATATCCATTCTAGCTCTTTTGATTATCAAGATTTGTATAAAATATGATCTTATCATTAAGTAGATCTTCTAACTGAAACTTTAGCTTAGCAAGTTCTATTGGTGCCATACGGTATGGTGTTTGGGATATGGGTGTAGTACTTGGCATCAAATCAATACAAAACTCTATTTCTCTTTTTAGTGGTAACTGTAACAGATCTTTTGGAAAACATAAGGTATTCACATGCTATTGGTACCTAAGTAAGGTCTGCCTTTGGTTTATCTTCTACCATCAAGGCTGCATGGATAAGGTAAATCTATCCCATAACTCATAAGTAGGTAGAGATGGAGGTCTTTGCACTTCAAGTTTATGTACAAACTAGTCCCCATTTGATAGACTAAACTCCATTATTAGGCTGTGACAATCAATCACAGCATGCTACTTTACTAAACAATCTACTCCAAAGATTACATCAAAATCCACCATGTCTAACACTACTAGGTTTGTAAGTAGATGCCTATCTTCTATTTCTACATCCACATTTCTATAAATCCTATTTAGCATGGTTCCATTCCCTAAAAGTGTTTTTACAGACAAGCATTCATTCATATTCTCAACACACACATCACATACAGATATAAAAGATTTAGCAATGCATGAGAAGCTTGCACCAGTATCGAAAAGTAAATATGCACTATGCAATAGTATAAAGAACGTACCCACAATAGGTCCACACTAGATGTATCCCTACAGTAGAAAGCATAAACCTTAGCTGGTGTTCTATGTCCTTAACAGCTACCATGAGGTCGACCTATCTGAGTCTTTAGAGCTATTGCCTCCCAGGCTCTTTGTAGTCTATAGACCTGTGTCCTCGTTGCCCATGCTTAAAGCAAAACACTTGAGGGAGAATCTTTTCTATACAAAACCTGTGGCTGTGCCCAACTTTGCCACATGAAAAGCAAGCATTCTCAAGCTACTTGCAATCTTTGAGATCATGTGGTTCATGACACCTGGTACACTTCCTTTCTGTACCTTGAACTATTGATCTAACCTATTGTGTTTTGACCTCTTTCCCCTATCTTGGGTGAGGATACTAGTGGTTGGTCGCTTGCCTAAATAGACCTGACTCATTGGTAGCTCTTGATCCTTAATCTTATTTAAGTCTGCTTAACTATCTTTACTTTGTAACCACAACAAAGCATAAGCTTCACATGATGTTGAATTTTAGGCACAAGTCCTGGGACAAATCTACTTACCTTGGCATCCTTAGTCTCTTTAAGAGGATCTAGCGGAAATCTCGTTTGCTTGTTAAACTCTGCCTCATATTCTTCAATAGTCATACGACCTATTGTAGAGTATAGTACTCTCGCAGCATCTAATGTTTGGTGCTTTTAAGGAAAAACTCCCTACAAAAAGCCTACTAAAATCTATCCCAAATGATTACTTTAGTCATGTGCCTCTTAATGCTCATACACTAGTTGTTTGCTCTCCCAGTCAGCAAATAAGAAGCATACTTAACTTTCTTGTTTTTTACGGATATCTACGGTATAAAAAGTCTTCTCCATTTCCTTTATCCAATTGAGCATCAAGTAAC